>CM064562.1:35991313-36008585 GCA_032716605.1 Paralithodes platypus
TGTGTGTGTGTGTGTGAGAGAGAGAGAGAGAGTGAGTGAGTTACGGGAAGTTACTTGGAAGGTTTAGTATCTCAAAGACCCTGAGGTTCAGTCCAAGGGGATACTATTGATAACAAATACAGATTGTAAGGTGGCGCTAATAAGCCATGTCTCACCCGTCATTACGTTTGGCTCGCTCTGTGTTGTACTAATGTCTGTCAGATGTTGAATAGGGTGGGTAAGTGTAGGAACATGTTGGTATATTTCACTCGATATTATGAAGAAATGAAGCTTAGATATTGCTGATACCAATTATTGATCAAAACATACTTGATGCCGAGACATGACTTATTAGCGCGACTGTACATTGCGGTGCACTCATAGCAAAGTGTTCAAAATACAATGTACCCTCTTCTCTCGTGTCTCTCGTTGATCCTCCCTACCCCTTGTGGGAATAAGGGCTGGCTACTGACTGACTGACCCTCGCCTTAACCCCTTCAGCACCATGACGCCATTTTACCTTTGATTCTGGCTAAAGGTAGGTGATTTTATGCAGCTTAGGAAGGACCTATGTTGCTAAAAAGTGGGGATTGGGCCTGAGTATATGGATGGATGGATGGATGGAATAATAATAATAATAATAAGCATTGGTGTTATTGTTCACATCGTTCTCGAGCTTCCTAGCGTTGTTATTAATGTTCTTCCTGTTCTCTCCTTACAGTGCGATACGGCGGTGGGGACCAAGCTGTTCTTCGACATGATGTTCAAGGAGCCTCGTAAACTAATGCTGTTCGGGGCCGCTTGTACCCACGTAACCAACCCTATAGCCAAGGCCTCCAAACACTGGCATATAGTGCAGGTTAGTTTATATAGTACAGGTTTATATAGTACAGGTTTATATAGTACAGGTTAGTTTATACACGTTAATTTCCTTCTATTTTTCTGTGTCCTATCTATGATCTATCTAGCTATCCCTAAATTACTCTACATTACAACAATATATAAGGAAATCGAGGGTTTATTTAGCTTATATACACGATTTTCAACATTCAGTATCAACGGATTTTTACACATTTTTGAAGAGCATTTTTGACAGCAGGCTAAATTTGTACATTTTCGATAGAAAAATGTGTCCGGCGAAACCGGATTTCTCAATATAATGCTGGGTCACTATCGCTCGCCAAGAAAAGAAAAACACCTAAATGGTACGAAATGTCCAAATATTGACAAAGAAATGGGGCGAAAGGTGTTAAAATCGACAAACTAATGGAACTAACGTCTTCAAAACTAATACGCTAAACATGAGGGAAGGGGGGGGTCCAGAAAAAGGGACTCACACACACACACACACACACACACACACACACACACACACACACACACACACACACACACACACACACACACACACACACACACACACACACACACACACACACACACACACACACACACACACACACACACACACACACACACACACACACACACACACACACACACACACACACACACACACACACACGAGAGAAGCCTGATAAACTAATAATGATGATGTTGTTGTTGTTGTTGTTGTTGTTGTTGTTGTTGTTGTTGTTGTTGTTGTTGTTGTTGTTGTTGTTGTTCGGGGCAGATTGAGTACCCACGTAACCAACCCTATAGCCAAGGCCTCCAAACGCTGGCATATAGTACAGGCTAGTTTAACAAGTTAATATCTGTCTACACTATCTTGTTCATGTCTTTCTATCCCAGTGAAAGATGCACTAAGTGAGGAGTTTGTATTTACTTCTAGAATCTAGCAGGCTTCTGTGTTAAACCCTTTCCTCTTTGTTATGGTTTTGGAGGCACTGTCTCGAGATCTTAGAACTGGGTTCCCTTGGGAGATGCTATACGTAGATGACCTAGTAATTATCATAATTAGTATGCAGAATGTCTAGGCCATGTTCAGAAGATGGAGAGAGTCCATGGCACAGTAGACTGAGGTGTGGAAATGTATAAACAGTGGTGTATATCCATATACAGTATACAGAAAAGGCACAAACTCAATTCAGTGTATTGTCTGCCATTGCTGCGTATACCACGTGCCTTCCTCTCCCGAGGAAGAAGTCAGAAGTTGAGAAATTTGTATGTATAGTATGCAAAGGTGAGCTTGTGTTGAATGACAGGCTGGAAAGTGTTAACTTTGGCAATGAGGCACTGGATATTGTGGACAAGTTTTGCTACTTGGGTGATACCATCTCTTCCAGTGGCGGGGCTGAGGCCGCCGCTATTGCCAGAACTAGATGTGGCTGGGAAAAGTTAAGAGTACTGCTGCCATTACTAACCATGAGAAGACTCCTTCTCCAGTTGAAGGGAAAGGTATACACTTCATGTATTACAAGCGCAATAGTATATGCTTCAGAAACGTGGCCTGTCAAAGTGGATGATATCAACAGAATGGAACGTAGCAAGATGAGAATGGTGAGATGGATGTGTGGGGCCAAACTGCAAGATAGTAACCGGGTATCTAGTGAAGAGCTGAGGAGATGGTTAGGTATCAAGAGTATAAGTGATGATATGTGTACTAGCAGGCTTGGATGGTTTGGACATGTGGAGAGGATGGATGAACTAAGCTGGGTGAAAAGATGTAAGTCTGTGTACCTGAAGGGAGCTACACCAAGGGGCAGACTAAGAAAGACGTGGGATCAAACCATACAGTCTGATCTTGAATATAAAAACCTGACGATTGACTACTTGCGAGTTTCATTCTATAAGGAAGTTGGAGTTGTAGACATCGATATTTAGCAGAATAACCACATATGATAGGATTTTAGTAATTATATAAATACTTAAAACCAAATTCAACATACTATTTATCCATTAGAAACCAAATTCAACATACTATTTATCCATTAGAAACCAAATTCAACATACTATTTATCCATTAGAAACCAAATTCAACATACTATTTATCCATTAGAAACCAAATTCAACATACTATTTATCCATTAGAAACCAAATTCAACATACTATGTATCCATTAGAAACCAAATTCAACATACTATTTATCCATTGGAAACCAAATTCAACATACTATTTATCCATTAGAAACCAAATTCAACATACTATTCATCCATTAGAAACCAAATTCAACATACTATTTATCCATTAGAAACCAAATTCAACATACTATTCATCCATTAGAAACCAAATTCAACATACTATTCATCCATTAGAAACCAAATTCAACATACTATTTATCCATTAGAAACCAAATTCAACATACTATTCATCCATTAGAAACCAAATTCAACATACTATTCATCCATTAGAAACCAAATTCAACATACCATTTATCCATTAGAAACCAAATTCAACATACTATTCATCCATTAGCAACCAAATTCAACATACTATTCATCCATTAGAAACCAAATTCAACATACTATTTATCCATTAGAAACCAAATTCAACATACTATTCATCCATTAGAAACCAAATTCAACATACTATTCATCCATTAGAAACCAAATTCAACATACCATTTATCCATTAGAAACCAAATTCAACATACTATTCATCCATTAGAAACCAAATTCAACATACTATTCATCCATTAGAAACCAAATTCAACATACTATTCATCCATTAGAAACCAAATTCAACATACTATTTATCCATTAGAAACCAAATTCAACATACTATTCATCCATTATAAACCAAATTCAACATACTATTCATCCATTAGAAACCAAATTCAACATACCATTTATCCATTAGAAACCAAATTCAACATACTATTCATCCATTAGAAACCAAATTCAACATACTATTCATCCATTAGAAACCAAATTCAACATACTATTCATCCATTAGAAACCAAATTCAACATACTATTTATCCATTAGAAACCAAATTCAACATACTATTTATCCATTAGAAACCAAATTCAACATACTATTTATCCATTAGAAACCAAATTCAACATACTATTTATCCATTAGAAACCAAATTCAACATACTATTCATCCATTAGAAACCAAATTCAACATACTATTTATCCATTAGAAACCAAATTCAACATACCATTTATCCATTAGAAACCAAATTCAACATACTATTTATCCATTAGAAACCAAATTCAACATACTATTCATCCATTAGAAACCAAATTCAACATACTATTAATCCATTAGAAACCAAATTCAACATACTATTTATCCATTAGAAACCAAATTCAACATACTATTTATCCATTAGAAACCAAATTCAACATACTATTTATCCATTAGAAACCAAATTCAACATACTATTCATCCATTAGAAACCAAATTCAACATACTATATATCCATTAGAAACCAAATTCAACATACCATTTATCCATTAGAAACCAAATTCAACATACTATTTATCCATTAGAAACCAAATTCAACATACTATTTATCCATTAGAAACCAAATTCAACATACTATTCATCCAATAGAAACCAAATTCAACATACTATTCATCCATTAGAAACCAAATTCAACATACTATTCATCCAATAGAAACCAAATTCAACATACTATTCATCCAATAGAAACCAAATTCAACATACTATTTATCCATTAGAAACCAAATTCAACATACTATTCATCCATTAGAAACCTACATAATGACTGTATTTGTGTTTAATATCGATGTTTACAGCCCTAGCTTCCTTATAGCCTGAAACTCGCAGGTGGAGCAATTGACCACTTGCGAGTTTCAGGGTATAAGGAGACCACTTGCGAGTTTCAGGGTATAAGGAGACCACTTGCGAGTTTCAGGCTATAAGGAAGTTGGAGCCATAAATATTGATGTAAAATTGATGTACACTAATAAATTAGGTATTTGATGGATAAAAGGTAGGTTGAATTGGGTTATAAATGTACTATGATCATGTTTTAGCTGCTAATTCTGCTAAATGTTGATGTCTTCAGGTCCAGCTTCCTTATAGAACGACAACTCGCAAGTGGTCAATTGAGGCAGTTCTGAACAGGGCTGCCTGGAGCACCACAATTAGGACAACGGTTGCAAAATTATTGGTAAATCTTTTAACTCGCACGAATCTAAGAATATCTTCTTCAATCGAGTTTTCAACTTGTGGAATGGGCTTCACCGAGATGTTATAGACTGCAGCACCGTTGATTCCTTTAAACTTCGCCTAGACAAATATCCCGCATCAAACCCGCGACTGACTGCGTTTGTAAATGAATAACTTTATTTTATCCCCCCTCAGTTACTAACCCATATGTCCCCTACTAACTTCCTAATCCTGCCACAGACATTAGTTCCAGGGCAGTAGTTCCCTTTCCAATGTTCCCTCACCCACTCTAAACCACTGTTTGGACACTTGATCCTCAGTGTTTTGGAGGACAAGCAGCCTAGAAGGGTCACTAGATCTGTTGTTGCTTGATTTCCTTTGTACTCCTTTGTACATAAGATTGGAACTGCAACTTGTGTGGTGCATTTGGTCTATAGTATACATTTATTACATGTATTATTACATGTATGTGTATCTTTCTATCCATCTATCTCTTATGTATTAATCTTTCTAGCTATAGCTTTGTGTCGGTCTATCTTTTTCTCTCACTCTCACTCTCTCTCTCTCTCTCTCTGTATATATATATATACCGGTATATATATATATATATATATATATATATATATATATATATATATATACATATATATCTTTTCCACACGTGTCACCAACCCTATAGCCAAGGCCTCCAAAAATTGGCATATATTGTACAAATTAAGTGTTTATATACTGGAAGTTTTATATATGTGCCTGCCTATTTATTTGTCGACTGGTATACTCTCTCTCTCTCTCTCTCTCTCTCTCTCTCTCTCTCTCTCTCTCTCTCTCTCTCTCTCTCTCTCTCTCTCTCTCTCTCTCTCTCTCTCTCTCTCTCGTGATTGGTATATTGATAGTAATAAATATTTGTTTAGTCATTGTTATTTTTTTTTATTTTTTTTCTCCCTAACAATACGTCCACCCCTCTCTATCTCTATTCTCTCTATCTCTATTCTCTCTATCTCTATTCTCTCTATCTCTATTCTCTTCTAAGCACTGACAGATATAGTCTATTCGCTGTAAGTAGGCGATAAATCATGACCTCTAACCTCTGTAACTCTAAATCGACTAGAGTAATCGAGCTAATATTTCTACTACTATGGAAGAGGCTCTCAAGGAATACTTGTGGAAATTTACAGCCAATTTGCTCTAGCCCTTTTTGAGTTACAGGGGATAGAGGTCATGCTTTCTCGCCTACTTCCAGGGAATTAACTATAGTATAGGTTAGGCTTGTATATAATTTTTATATATAACACAAATTTGACTGCTATACCCACAATTAAGGACCCAAATTTGACTGCTATACCCACAATTAAGGACCCAAATTTGACTGCTATACCCACAATTAAGGACCCAATTTGACTGCTATACCCACAATTAAGGACCCAAATTTGACTGCTATACCCACAATTAAGGACCCAAATTTGACTGCTATACCCACAATTAAGGACCCAAATTTGACTGCTATACCCAAAATTAAGGACCCAAATTTGACTGCTATACCCAAAATTAAGGACACAAATTTGACTGCTCCTATACCCAAAATTAAGGACCCAAATTAATTTAACCTTAAGGGGAGGTATTTAGTTTCTTCCCTAGAACTCCATCAAGCTTAAAATTACACCCCCTAGACCCCCTTTCAAGATAAATGTGTACATTTTTCGGTAGAAAAATTTCCCGGCCGAAGACCGGTTCCTCTCAAATTACAGGCTCGCTATCGCTCGCCAGGAAAAAAATCGACACCTAAATGGCCCTAAAGTTCTTAAAATTGACAGAAATGGGGCGAAAGTTCTTAAAATCGCCAAACTAAAGGGGGCGAGCGTCTTAAAATCTAAAAAGCAATGGGGCTAAACATGAGAGAGAAAGGGGTCCAGAAAAAAATCCCTCAAGTGGAATTCTCCCCTTAAAAGCAATGGACCCGCCATGGAGTAAATATTAAAAATATATTAGTGGTTTAATTGTTTGGATTGTCAATTGACCACTTGCGAGTTTCAGGCTATAAGGAAGTTGGAGCTGTAGCCATGGATATTAAACAGAAATGCAGTAATAATGTAGGTTTTTGATGGATAAATGGTATGTTGAATTGGGTTTTATGTATTTATAAATGTACGACAACCGTATTTTAGCTGTAAATTATGATAAATATCGATGTCTACAGCTCCAACTTCCTTATAGAACGAAACTCGCAGGTGGTCAATTTGGCGTGTGTGAGTCCCCCCCCCCCCACACCCACCCACCCACCCACTCACCCACCCACCCACCCACCCACCCACCCACCCACCCACCCACCCACACCCACACACACACAAGGGTCTGGGTGGGAGGAGGGGCGCGGCTCGGGAGTGAGGGAAGAGCTTACCACCTTCTCTTAAGGGAGCCCACTTCGCTTTTTTTTTATCTTTCTCTCCCTCTCTTTGGCTTTTATTCATTCGGCCCCATTTAGCCTACTATTTTAAGACGTTTACCCCCATCCTGGTGTCAATATTTTCCTGGCGAGCGGTAGCGAGCCAGCATATATATATTTTTGTTTTGACAGCAAGCTGAATTTGTGCATTTTTCGATAGAAAAATGTCTCCGGTGAAGCCAGATTTCTCCATACAATGCTGGCTCGCGATAATCGACACCTGGATGGGGATAAACGTCTTAAAACAGTTGGCTGAATGGGGCCGAACGGATACACGCCAACGAGAGAGGGAGAGAAAGATAAAAAAAAAAAAAAACGGTGACCCCCCCCTCAAAGAATCTGACAAATTCCTCCCTCCCTCCTCCCGTTGTTTCCACTAGTCACCCAAAGTTTTCCAATCTCCGGCGTGTTAGGACGGACACAGCCCCCCCCCCCCCTCCCCCTTGGAAATTCAATTGTATTCTTTTAGCTACTGTCCTACTGTCCAGTTTTCCCGTTTTTTTTTTCTGAACCCCGTTTGTTCTGTAAATGTTACGACGTTCGCCCCTATTACTTTAAATACCTTCAAGACTTTTCCTTCCACAAGACTATCAATTGTTCTTTTTAACAATACACAAATTAAGCCTTCATCTTCTCTTAATATTCTTGGTGTATTTGTTTCATTCGACCTTTCTTGGAAAGATCATATTACCACTCTTGCTTACCAGAAGTTTGGCGTGCTCGACCGTTTCTGTGGGTTCTTCACCCCCGCACAGCTTTTTGCTCTGTATAGGGGCACAGTGCGCCCATGTATAGAGTATCGTTTGCATGTGTGGGGAGGTTCCACCCAGGGTCCAGAGACCCTGGATCCACTCATACCGCACCCATACCGTCAAAAGCAAATTTCGCCTCATCAACTTACTTCCTCTTACTAGTTCCCTACAATCTCTTTCTACACGCCGCAATGTTGCATCTCTTTCACTCTTCTATCACTATTACAACAATCAGTGTTCTTCAGAGCTCTCTCAGAGCATACCCCCTCCCTTGCTGCGAGTGCGAGGCACCCACCTTTCAACACAGTCCTACTCTTATTCTGTCCAGCTCTCCAACCCAAGCATTAGTACATTTTCTCGTCTTTCTTCTACTCAACTAGTGAACTCTGGAACTCTCTCCCTCGATCAATCTTTCCTTCATCCTATGAATTAAACTACATTACACTTCGTGCGTCCAGGCATTTTGACCCCAACGTCCCTTCAATTTGGCTCTCTGTCACTCTTTTGGTTTTGGGGAGACACTCGTTACAGGTAACTTGACTTTTGTGTCCTTCATACACATAATATATACAGTATATATAATATACCTGTATATATTTATATATACTATATATATATATATATACGCTATATACTGTATATATATACATACCTGTATATATATGTATGTATGTATAGGCCTATATATATATATATATATATATATATATATATATATATATATATATATATATATATATATATATATATATATAATTAGGCTAATTCCATTTATATATTTGGGTACGTTTTCCGTTTTGGGTACGTTTCAGTAAATCTACAGTATATCTACAGTAATCTACAGTATATCTACAGTAATCTACAGTATATCTACAGTAATCTACAGTATATCTACAGTATATCTACAGATATCTACAGTAATCTACAGTATATCTACAGTAATCTACAGTATATCTACAGTAATCTACAGTATATCTACAGTATATCTACAGTAATCTACAGTATATCTACAGTATATCTACAGTAATCTACAGTATATCTACAGTAATCTACAGTATATCTACAGTATATCTACAGTAATCTACAGTATATCTACAGATATCTACAGTAATCTACAGTATATCTACAGTAATCTACAGTATATCTACAGTAATCTACAGTATATCTACAGTAATCTACAGTATATCTACAGTAATCTACAGTATATCTACAGTAATCTACAGTATATCTACAGTATATCTACAGTAATCTACAGTATATCTACAGTAATCTACAGTATATCTACAGTAATCTACAGTATATCTACAGTAATCTACAGTATATCTACAGTAATCTACAGTATATCTACAGTATATCTACAGTATATGTACAGTATATCTACACGCCGTCTGTGTTGATTAGTAGGATTAGCATTCCAAATTTAGTTCAGATTACAGTATATGGACCGTAATATATAGAGCATTATCCCGCCGGAATAATTATACCCACAATGACTGACCTATCATTGTCAGTTTAATATCAAATATCTGTCGCAGTCCCGTGGTTTAATCAGAGGGTGGCCTTTTTTGTCCCCCCCCCCCACCCCCCTTCCTCCGTTTTGCTCCCATTAGTTTTGTGATTATAAGATTATTAGTCACATTAGTTCGTCAATTATAAGACGTTTCACCCCCCTTTAGGTGTATTTTGGGATATATTTAGTGAACCTGTAATTTAGGAAGACCCGGTCTTTGGCGGAGACATATTTCAACTGAAAAATGTACAAATTTAGCTTAAAGGGATTTGGGGAGGCGTTTTTGTGTAGCGTGAGGGAGAAAAACCAATATGTTCTCAACCAAGGCAACAATAATATGTTCTCAACCATAAATGTGTCTCAACGTGCAACAATTCTCAACCATGGCAACAATAATATGTTCTCAACCATGGCAACAATAATATGTTCTCAACCATGGCAACAATAATATGTTCTCAACCATGGCAACAATAATATGTTCTCAACCATGGCAACAATAATATGTTCTCAACCATGGCAACAATAATATGTTCTCAACCATGGCAACAATAATATGTTCTCAACCATGGCAACAATAATATGTTCTCAACCATGGCAACAATAATATGTTCTCAACCATGGCAACAATAATCAAAAGAATAAATAATATTTAAACCAATAAATATAAATTATATTACCCCCCCCCCAAAAAAAAAAAAAAAAAAAAAAATATATATATATATATATACCGGAAAATATATATATATATATATATACTATATTATATAATTATATATATATAAGTATATATATATTATATATATTATATATATATCATATATATATATACACACAGTATATACAGTATATATATTTTTAATCAGATTGAATCAAAAAGCCTAAATATATATATACGGTATTATATATATATATATATACAGTATATATATATATATAGATAGATAGATAGATAACAATATACCGTTTAAGTTAGTGTTTCATAGCGTTATATGTGAAACCTACCAACCGTATTATATAATTAATATGATGTGTTGGTGGGGCATCCATTACTGAACTTAATAGCCCGGTCAGCATTTAAGGAGAGATTTTTTTTTTTTTTTTATTAGAGAGAGAGAGAGTACACAGGAGTACAAAGGAAATCAAGCAACAACATATCTAGTGACCCTTCTAGGTTGCTTGTCCTCCAAAACACTGAGGATCAAGTGTCCAAACAGTGGTTTAGAGTGGGTAAGGGAACATTGGAAAGGGAATTACTGCCCTGGAACTAATGTCCGTGGCAGGATTAGGAAGTTAGTAGGGGACAGATGGGTTAGTAACTGAGGGGGGGATAAAATAAAGTTATTCATTTACAAACGTAGTCAGATCGGTTTCTCTGTTTACATTCTTAAGCTGAGTGCCATTCATCGAATAGTTTGCTTTCTCATTTAGGTATCCGATATGTAGTACTTTACATTTATCCGCATTGAAACTCATTTGCCAAATTTGGGCCCAACATGACAATTTATCTAGATTGTGTTGCATATCGTCAACTTGTTCTTTTGAGAGTACGCTATTTGCAATTTTTGTATCGTCAGCACATTTTTGAGATTGTACAGGTGAGACCCTCATCTATGTCGTTGATGTAAATTAGAAAGAGAATTGGTCCTAGTACCGATCCCTGGGGTACCCCGCTACTTACATTGGTCCATTAGATGCCTAACCGTTTATGACTACTCTTTGCTTTCTGTCGCTGAGCCAATTTTCTATCCATTTCAACACAACGTCTTGTATTCCATGCGCTTTTAGTTTTAGCAGTAAACGTTTGTGGGGAACTTTGTCAAAGGCCTTTTGAAAATCAAGGTATATACTATCTACAGCTTTACTCTCATCGTAGAGGTTGAGGATATCGTGGAAGAAGTCTAAGAGGTTTGTTAAACAGGAACGTTTTTTACGAAAGCCGTGTTGAGTATCTTTAAGTATGTTATTTTCCTCCAAGTGATTTACGAGTCGGTCTCGTATGACCGTTTCTAGCAATTTACATACAACTGAGGTTAAGCTAATTGGACGATAGTTACTGGGTAGGGATTTGCTGCCTTTTTTGAATATCGGTGTTACGTTGGCTAGCTCCACTGATCGGGCATAGTTCCAGACTGCAAGGATTTATTGAATAGTAATGTCAGTGGTTTGGAGAGCTCATCCTTAGCTTCCTTTAGAACTCTAGGCGAGATTGTATCAGGTCCAGGCGTTTTATTTACCTTGAGTTTATCTAAACAATTCAATACTTCTCTCTCTGTAACGGTGATATTGCTTAGAACATCTGAATTATCAATCTGAATCGGCGATGGTGTAGGGATATCACTGAGGTCTTCTGTTGTAAAAACTGATGCAAAGAAGGTATTGAGAGCATTACTCATTTGTACTTCGTCTTTGGTGTATTCTCCATTTTCATCGACTAACGGTCCAACAGTTGAAGTAACTACTTTTTTCTTTCTGATATAACTATAGAATTCTTCCGGGTTTGTTTTACTTTGATTCGCAATATGTAACTCTAAGGTCTTTTTACTTTGCTTAATTAACTTTTTGGCTTTGCGTCGTAGCTCTACAAATTTCAGCCGTTCTTCGTCATTTTGTGAGGATTTTAATCTATCATTAGCAAATTTTTTAGCAAGCAGGCAGTTTGAAATATCTTTATTCCACCATTTGGGCTTATTATTATGGCCTGGACGCCGTATTTTCGATGGTATGCAGTCTTGCACTGCTTTTAGGTAAGTGGCTTCGAATAACTTCCAAGATGTATTTATGTCGTTATTGTGAATTAAAAAGCTCCAGTCAGTTTCTTTAAACATAGCTCTAAGTTTATGTAAGTTTGCTTTCCTTGAAATTAGGGATTTTTTTGATTCTACTATTTGGTTCGTTACTAGTAAACTTTAAAGTGAAAGTTATCGTACGATGGTCGCTGTTACTGAATTCATCACCAACATTCAAATTCTCTATTAATTCTTCTTTTGTTGCAAGTACAATGTCAAGAACGTTATTACCACGGGTTGGCGTTCGAACAAATTGATAAAGCGAACTCTCTTGCAAGTTCGTATACAAGTCATGTCCGGAGTGTGAAGTAAGAGTATCGCCCCATTTGGTCACAGGTAAATTAAAGTCGCCAAAAATTACGGTCTCTTGTGAGTTACTTACATCTGCAATTTGTTCGTAAATTTCTCGGTCAGTTTGCACTGATTTAGCTGGAGGTCTGTATATTAATGCAAGTATTATTTTTGTACCTTTATTATTCTTTATTAGCACAAAAGATGCGTCGACGTTCACAATTTGAGGTTTTTGACAAGAGGGTAGGGTTAAGACTTTCTTTGATATAAAGTAAAACGCCACCTCCATTTCGATTTATTCGGCTTTTCTCAAACATTACATAACCGGGAAGTGAATACTCTGCTAAAAAGTATCTATCTTCTGTATTGAGCCAAGATTCTGTTATGCTAATCACATCATAATTTTCTGTAAACACTAGCTCCTCTAAATCTGAAAATTTATTGCGTATGCTACGGGCGTTTGCATAGAAAACCTTTAAATTTGTTATTTTAGAACTCACGGAACGCTCTTTAATAATATTTTTGGTTCTTGTCGGATCTACATTTATGTTCATGGCTGTCCTCGGTCCTCGCTGTCTTCGGTCCTTATCGGTCCTTATCGCTGGTGGTCCTCGGTTGCCTCTGTTTTTTTCTTGGCGTTGGATGATTTATGTCACTGCTTTTTTATTTATATTTTATTTATATTTATGTCAGAGAGAGAGAGAGAGAGAGAGAGAGAGAGAGAGAGCGAGAGAGAGAGAGAGAGAGAGAGAGAGCGAGAGCGAGAGAGCGAGAGATCACACCAGTAAGCTGCTTGTCATGGTACCACTGATCCTTCAAGAGGTCCAGCTGTCCTCTGACTTGTTCACCAAAAAACTCAACCAGTGCCTCTCAACCAGTAGACCAGTTCAACCAGTAGCTCTCAACCTTGCCAGCTCGACCAATTCTGTTAGGTTAGGTTTGGTTTATCAGACAGGCCAACCAATATTATTAGATTAGAATAGCTTAGGATACGTTCGAGGTGAGCTTCTACATGACACCTTGTTTGATTGACCCAGGTATATTTGTCACTTATTATATTTATTTTATTTTTGTCTTGTGGATGAGGGAGCCAACAAGCAAAACTGCCTGTGACGAGTGCTTCCCCCAGAGTTGAAAAAAGTGACAGGGCCGAAATCAAGGAATGTTCGAACCAAAATGTCTGGACACACGGAGTTTGAAGCAATTTAAGTCATAGGATGAGGGGAAGATGGGTTCAGGGAGAGAGTTCCAGAGTTCAGCTGTTGAATAGAAGAAAGATTTGGAGTAAAGCTTCATTCTTGGGTTGAAGAATTGCACAGTGAAGAGGTGGGATTGTGTTGCAAGATGAGTGAGATCTATTGGTTAAATTGGTCTACTGGTTGATTTCTTAGGTAGGATAGCTCTATGGAAGTAGATAGGGAGGGATAGGGGGATTCAGGTGCGACCTTCCTCCCTTTCTTCCTCCTCCTTCCTCCCTTTCTTCCTCCTCCTTCCTGCCTTATCCTCCACATTCCTTCCTTTCCTTTTTTCTTCTCTCTTCTTTCCTTCCTTCCTTTCTTAAGAACATACGAACACGGGAGTCTTCAGAGAGCCGATTAGCCCACACTTGGCAGATCCCTTTCACACGCCATCTCGTCCATATGCCTATCTCTCTCTATCGTTATTGATCCCACTGTAGCACTTGGTAGCATATTCCACATGTCTACAACTCTGTTACCAAACCAATATTTGCCTATATCTTTTGGGAAACTAAATTTATCTAATTTGAAACCATTTGTTCGAGTCCTTTCGCTATCACTGAGCTTCAGTACATCTTTCATGTCTCCTTTATTAATCCCACTAACCCACTTGTACACTTCTATTATATCCCCTCTAACTCTGCATCTTTCTAACGAATCTAAGCCTAATTTCTTCAACCTCTCTTCATATGGAAGATTTCTAATATTATGGATAATTAGTGTCATTCTACTTTGTACTCTCTCCAAGGAATCTATGCCCATTCTGTAATGGGGACATCAAAATTGAACATCATAATCCATGTGGTCTTACTAACGCTAGATAAAGTTTGAAGATTGCGTCTGCTGTTCTATTACTCACACTTTTAGATATAAATAGGAGAACTCTATTTGCCTTCATTCGAGCACTAATGCATTAATTTATATGTTTCAAATCACAGTTGACGATGACTCCCAAATATTTGTATTATCCTTCCTTCCTTCTTTCCTTCGTGCCTTCCTTCCTTCCTTCCTTCCTCCCTCCCTCCCTCCCTCCCTCCCTCCCTTCCTTCCTACCTTCCTTCCTTCCTGCCTTCCTTCCTTTCTTCTTTCCTGACTTCCTTCCTTTCTTCTTTCCTGCCTTCCTTCCTTCCTTCCTTCCTTCCTTCCTTCCTTCCTTCCTTCCTGCCTGCCTGCCTGCCTGCCTGCCTGCCTGCCTGCCTGCCTGCCTGCCTGCCTGCCTGCCTGTCTGTCTGTCTGTCTGTCTGTCTGTCTGTCTGTCTGTCTGTCTGTCTGTCTGTCTGTCTTTCTTTCTTTCTTTCTTTCTTTCTTCCTACCTCCATTCATTCCTTCTTCCTTCCTCCTTCCTACCTCCATTCCTCCCTTCCTTCCTCCCTCCCTCCCTCCCTCCTTTCCTTCCTTCTTTCCTTCCTCCCCTCCCCCTATCCATTATTTCCTTCCTTCCTGCCTTCCTTCCTTTCTTCTTTCCTGACTTCCTTCCTTCCTTTCTTTCCTGCTGCCTTCCTTCCTTCCTTCCTTCCTTCCTTCCTTCCTTCCTTCCTTCCTGCCTGCCTGCCTCCCTGCCTGCCTGCCTGCCTGCCTGCCCTGCCTTCCTGCCTGCCTGCCTGCCCCTGCCTTTGCCTGCCTGTCTGTCCTGTCTGTCTGTCTGTCTGTCTGTCTGTCTGTCTTTCTGTCTGTCTTCTGGCGGTCTGTCTTTTCTTTTCCTTTCTTTCTTTCTTTCTTTCTTCCTTCCTTCTTTCACCCTCCTTTCCTTCCTTCCTTCCTCCATTCATTCCTTCCTTCCTTTCTTCCTTCAGCCCTCCCTTCCTTCCTTCCTCCCTCCCTCCCTCCCCTCCTTCCTTCCTTCTTTCCTTCCTCCCCTCCCCCTATCCATTATTTCCTTCCTTCCTTCCTTCACTCTCTCACTCCCTCCCATCCTTCCTTCCTCCCTCCCTCCCTCCCTCCCTCTCCCTCTGTTTCCTCTCTTCCCTCCCCTCTGTCCTCCCCCCCCCCCAATTCTCAAGAGGGTTGCCGTTTATTGATCTAGCCCAAGAATCACTTAACTCTTTCAGTCACATCACGCCATTTTTTGTGTTTCTAACTATCTCCAGGCGTGAGAGAGAGAGAGAGAGAGTGTGTGTGTGTGTGTGTGTGGGAGTGAGAGAGGGAGGGAGGGAGTGAGTGAGTGAGTGAGTGTGAGTGAGACACGTGGGGAGGGAGAGAGACTGTGTGAGGGTACAAAGTACAAAGGAGTACAAAGGAGTACAAAGTACAAAGGAAATCAAGCAACAACAGGTCTAGTGACCCTTCTAGGTTGCTTGTCCTCCAAAACACTGAGGATCAAGTGTCCAAACAGGGTGAGTGTGTGTGAGTTAGTGAGAGAGAGGAATATAGATTGGATAAAAATGAAAACACACACACACACACACACACACACACACACACACACACACACACACACACACACACACACACACACACACACACACACACACACAGAGTGAGTGCGTGAGTGCGTGCATGACGATGCCATAGAATGCCTATCTTCTGATCTTTCAATTACTTCTGATTGAGGCAGATAAAATGTTGTTACTTTTAACGCCTCCAAGACCCAGAGTCTCCCTCTATCTCTCCATCACAACCTTCCACAAGACTATCCACTATTCTTCAACAATACACAACTCAACCCTTCATCTTCTCTCAATATTCTAGGTGTATTTTTTCATCCAACCTTTCTTGGAAAAATTACATTACCACTCTTGCTAAAACAGCTTCCCAAAGGTTAGGTGTGCTTAATCGTTTCTGTGGGTTCTTCACCCCCGCACATCTTCTTGCTCTGTATAGGGGCACAGTGCACCTATATATCGAGTATTGTTCACATGTGTGGGGAGGTTCCACCCATACCGCACTTCTCGAATAAGTAGAGTCAAAAGCATTTTGTCTCATCGACTCACATCCTCATACTAGTTCCCTACAATCTCTTTCTACACTCTGCAATGTTGCATCTCTTTCACTCTTCTATCGCTATTACAACAATCAGTGTTCTTCAGAGCTCTCTCAGTGTATACCCGCTCCCTTGCGGCGAGTGGGAGGCACCAGCCTTACAACACAGTCCCACTCCTATTCTGTCCAACTCTCCAACCCAAGAATTGGCAAATATTCTCAGTCTTCTACTCAACAAGTGAACTATGGAACTCTCCCTCAATCAATGTTTCCTTCATCCTATGACTTAAACTGCTTCAAACTTCGTGTGTC
>CM064562.1:36008685-36044217 GCA_032716605.1 Paralithodes platypus
TGCCTAAAAAAAGCTGAGCCATTATTAGTCACACGTTAAATGAAAAGAGAACAAGATTATTGTAGGCATTTAAATTTGATTTATTGTTAATTGATTCATATTCATTTATTTATCAAATATTTTTATTGGTGACTTATTTGTTTTGATATTTCTTGTGTTATCGATGATCTTGTTGTTTCCAAACGAGCGAGTTTGATTAGTTGTTTTGTCTTTTTACTGTGTTCGTCCAAGTTTGGCGTTTGTTTATTTTGCAAGTTTTACAATTTAATAGGATCTTGATTACAATTTTAGAAGTATAGATCTGTCATGCAATTCTTTCACATTATAGTGCTTTGTTTCTATCTCTTTCTTCTATCCTGGGACAATTTTTTATCTTTATTTACCAGAACGTCCCGGACTTCCCAAACTGACTAATTCTTTGAACGTGATGATATGGCAGTGTTATGTGTGTGATTAGTTTGCATGGGAAAAAAACCGATTAACCACATATCTGGAGGATTGTGTTCTTTTATTTAATAAATTTCATTTTAGTAAGCGTTGTTCCCACATAGCGATTTTGATTAGTTATTTTGCCGTTATAATGTCTTTGTCCCATTGTTGGTTTGTTTTGTTTGCAAGTTTTACATTTCTAATTTGTTTATTTGACAATTGAGGTGGGTAGGAGTTCCTGGAAACTTAGTGTGTAAAGCAAACTTATTGTATTTGCACTCTTCGGATGCACCCTGTTATGATGCGGTTGTTACCACCATGCACTCCGGGCTCAAGAGCTGGGCTAGGGTGGGTCGCCCTGATGATGCAGGGACATCAGTGAATAGTTGCCACAGACGCCACCGTCCACCAATAACACGGTTCGTGGCCCAAGACTTCAAACCATCAACATCACAGTTTGCAGGACAGTGCTCTACCAACTGCACCACGGCCTGTGATGATGATGATGCAGTTTCTACCACCCATACACTCCCTGCTGAATAGGGTGTATGGTGGGGACTTAGTGTCTTATACATATTTCGGCACATTACTGTAGACAAATTTGAAAGACCAAGTGCTGCACATGAAGTGCCGGTTCCGGTCTCCTGTCCTTAATGGTTGGTGTTCAGGCAGACCTGTTCAGAGCTGCCTCACCTTGTCAGGTTCTTCAATTTAAGATCAGACCGTTAAGGTCTGATCCCTGCGTCTTTCTTGGTCTGCCCCTTGGTGCAGCTCCCTCCACATTCATGGAATTGTATCTGTTCACCCAGCTATGTTCATCCATCCTCTCCACATGTCTTATGCACCGAATTTTGGTGTGAGTATGCCCTTGTTTGGACTCCTTGTAGTACCAACATTATATTCATTAGTTTCATTGATTGCCATTAATTAGGTTATTTGGCAAGTTAATTGGTGGGTTGGTGAATTAATATACATTACACCCCTTATTGACGGCCGCTCGACTTAAGTCGTGCACCAATTGCAGCAAGTTAGGAGCATTATTTAAGTCTTTTAAAGGGTTAAAATCGAGTGCAAATGGCCGGGAGCGCCAGCTGGGCCAGACAGCCGACATCCCAGGGCTTACCGCCGCCCATTTATCTCATGGTTCCCTGTGTTCTCTCTCGAGGAGGCCGGTGCGAGTGTAGCCAGTAGTGATCATAGCTGGGAAAAATATACCGCTATACGCTAAACTCCCATGTTCGTGGCACCACTGCGAAGAGAACCACGAGTGCTACGTAGCTCGGTTCTGGTCTCATTTTGAATGCTTTTTAGGCGCCTAGTTTTTTGCTGAATACATTTCTTTATCATGCAGATACTTGATTGATCATTCAGGAGGGCCTGAATATGCCCAAATGAGCCCAAAACACACCCCGCTCTAGACAAGGTATATAAAATAATAATAATAAGAATAATAATAATAATATTAAATAATTATTATTTAATTCAAGGTAATGGAGAAGAAGTTTGACCAACAAACAAGCCTGGCGGCCGCTGAGCCAGTAGCAATGTGAAGACCCGCCGGTCACCGAGCCGAGAACTCCACTGCTTCCCTTTGATCCTTAAAGATACCTCAAGGTAAGTTCCTACGCAAGTAGCGCATTTCCTCTCGGGTTAAAGCGGAAGATGGGCCGGTTTTCTGGTCTCCCTTCTTCCTCTTGTTTAAACCCCATTAAGTTTTCAGTTTTTATGAGAAATTTTTCGGTTGATGGACTCACCATCCTTCTCCATCTATCGTGTGGTTCGTTTCCTAGCATCCTGTTCACTCTTAACCCACGAAATCGGGGGGGCCTCATATGATCCCGATCGCTGTGTCCGGGGCCTTTTGGTACAGGCAAACTTCATAATTCAGTAGCTACTGATGAGACCACCTAGAGCAGTAATTTATTTTTTGCAATTATAAACTTTTTGTTGTCTGAGAATGCAGTTGAGGAGCATTGCTACGACCGTGGTTGCCGGTGTTTTAGCGGTGATTTTTAGCTGCGATTGCCTCATATGAGGCCCCTGATTCCTGCCAATTGTTTTTTTTGCCTCTTATGAGCCTCTGAGGGTAGATAAGATCTGATTTTTATGTCTCCTGTACAACTTCTAACGTTCCTTAAGAGCTGGTAATTTCCCTAATAATGTCAAATCCTTGGCTTTGGCTGAGGCCAGCCCTATAAGAGTTAAGTTTTGTAGCTCAGTGGTATGGCTAAACTAGGATTTTAACAAAAAATATGTTTCGTCCCATTATTTTGGCTGTTTTACCAACTTTCCCCCCATTTCGTTGTCAATTTTAAGACCATTTAGGTGTTGATTTTTTCCTGGCGAGCGAAAACGAGCCTGAAATGTTGAGAGAAATCGGCCTTCGGCCAGGACATTTGTCTACAGAAAATCTTGAATTTTTCTAAGCTTGATGGAGGTCTAGTGAGGAAACTAAGAAATATAGGATTAGATTATTAATAGACTAAAAAAACGGCCCATCTCCCATTAACACTCAAATTGCGGTGACCGTCATATGACGGGCGAGAGATAAATGGACTATCCTCCGGTACCTGTCATATGACGGGCGGCATTCTGAGCACATTATCAGCTCTGAGAGAGTCCATGCATTGGGAGGACGATCTGACCGTTCGGCACGACCACAGTGCCGTGACTGAGACCGCTACTGCAACATTTCACACCCTCGAAACTGGGGAAATGATCTAATTTAGGGATTTTTCACCTCCGGTTGCGCGATCGCTACAGGATAACCCGTGGTCGTACAAGGATGATTCAGGTGTCATTGGAAAGCTCTATTATCGCCCTTTCACGGATACATAATTGTATTACGCTCTGGCTCTTCTTTATGCATGAAAAAGAGCACGGAATGAAGCTCGTTTAGGGTAAATATGCCCGCTTGGCAGGTAGTTGATGTTGCAAACGGCCTCGTTTTTAGGGGTTAAGGTAGACTTGTTTTATTAAACTATTTTTGTTTAATTTTGCCGTGACTAAAACTGAAGAATTGGGCTACAGCAAATACATTATAATCTATTATCTCAACACAAAAACATAGAGACATGAGGGACATCTCGTTAGACAACTTCAAGAGAGCCCTAGATGTCGAACTGCAAAAAGTGCCAGACGAGCCCATCCTCGCAAGGGAGCGAGCTGTCGCTTCAAACAGTCTACTGCACCAGATCACCACCCATAACGAGGGGCGTCGCGCTCCTTGGTGCCGCTAGAAGAGCGGCGAACACATCAAAAGGTATCAAAAAGTAAAGGTAAGCAAGATGTTAGGATAAAGGACCAGGTAAAAAGTATGGTTAAGCAAGGCATTCACGAAAACTCTCAGGCCATCCAGGAAGAAAGTCGTAGGGCTAACTGCCTCATAATATCAGGGGTGGAAGAAAAGGAGGAACTAGACTGGACAAAACGAAGAGAGAAGGATGAAGGTCGCATCAACAAGATTCTGGAATCTATTAAGGATGAGGAGGACACCTGGAAGGAGGAAATATCAGACATGTTTAGGCTGGGAAAATATACAAAGGAATACAATAGACTGGTAAAATCGAATTTAAGTCAAGAAGGACATGTGATGAAATCATGGCAGTAGCAGCTAGGCTAAAAGGGTTAGAGGGTAAGGACAAAATCTACATCAGGCGAGACTTACCAGAAGAAGAGAGAAAGAAGGAGGCTGAACTAAGGAAAACCGCCAAAGAGGAAAATAGCAAGAGGACAGAACAAGAAAAGAATAAGTTTTTTTACGGAGTAAGAAAGGGGAAGATTATGAAACTTTCGGTAAAGAGAAACTAAAAGAAAAAGACGGTAGGGAACAGACCGCCCGCAGATAAGGCACTTGGAGCAGGTAATGGGGACTAGAAAGTATAAGGATTCTATATAGCAATGTCGATGGGCTAATCTCTAAGAAACTAGAACTAACAGACTTACTCAATACTAAGAAACCAGAAATAGTATGTCTCACTGAGACAAAACTAAGAGAGGAACTTGATATAAATCTGCTAGGATGGTCTGAATACAGGATTTGGAGGAGGGACAGAAAATTTCGACATGGAGGTGGAGTGTGCATCCTTACTAGGAAATATTTGATTGTGTCTGAGATAAAACTAGAAACTTCAACAGCAGAAGTTTTAGCAATAGAAATTGATGGAAACGAAAAAATAGTGGTGATAGTAGCGTATGTACCTCCCAAGACGAAGACATGGGGTAAGGAGGAGCATAGCCTAATGCGTAAGGAAACAATTAGTGTGCTAGGAAATATCTTGGCTTCAAAGGATGAAATAGTCATGTGTGGGGACTTTAACTGCAAGGGAAGTGAATTGGGAAGAACTAGAAGCCCGAAACAGGGGAGGAAAGTTGGGGCTATGAATTTTTTAAGTATGGCCATGGAAAATTCTATATACCAACATGTAAAAGAGTCATCAAGAGTAAGGGGAAGTGATCAACCAGCTAGATTGGACCTTCTATTCACAAGAAGGGAGGAGGAGGTTCAAAGTATTCAGTACCTATGCCCACTAGGAAAAAGCGACCATGCAGTTCTAGACATAGACCTACTATTGAAGCATAATCTACCCAAGGAAAGGGAAAAGCACAAGGAAAATCACTGGATGTATTCCAGAACCGATTTCGCAGGACTACGGATTTTTTCAAGTCACAAAATTGGGATCAGGTGTTATCTGAAAGTGAGGTAGACAAAAAACTCAAGGCATTCATGGAGATCTATGATACTGGTATAAAAACTTTTGTCCCAAAGTACATTAATAACAGGAAAAAAGGAAATCGCAAAGCATGGTTTAACCGCGAATGTAGGCAAGCACAGGAAGCAAAAAACAAAGCCTGGAAAAAGATGAGAAACTGGGATTCGGAAGATAACAGGCAAAAGTATAAAGAGGAGAGAAACAAATACACAGAAATGAGGAGGAGGTCAGAGGCAAACCATGAGAAAGGGATAGTGGAGAACTATGAAAAGAATCCAAAAATGTTTTTTCAAGTTTGTAAACGGCAAAAGGAAGATAAAAGCCACAATCGTAAAGATTAAAAGTGGAAACAGAATCATAGAAGAGGATACAGAAATTGCGGAAGAACTAAAATAGAAATTTTGCGTCAGTATTTACAAAAGAAGGAGAATTCATTGCACCAGAAACCAATGAGATAGGTACAGAGGAAATGCCGGAAGTCACATTTAACAGACCAGAGCTCATAGACAAAATGAGTAAGGTGGATCCAAACAAAGCCGCCGGACCGGACGGAGTATCAGGCTGGATTATTAAAGAAAATGCCAAGGAACTGAGTATACCATTATAAGTTATAATGACCAAATCATTGGACACAGGGATAGTACCTACAGAATGGAAAAGAGCAAACATTATTCCTATATTTAAGGGAGGAAGCAGAGATAAACCACTGAACTATAGACCTGTATCACTATTGAGCATCCTCATGAAGATTCTGGAAGGATTAATAAGGGACAAATGGGTGAACTACCTGGAATCCAAAAGATTAATTACTGACCGACAATTTGGATTCAGAGGAGGCAGATCATGTGTAAGCAACTAGTTGAGTTTTTACTCTAGAGTAATAGACACAGTGGACAAGAGGGAAGGATGGGTAGACTGTGCCTACCTAGACTTTAAAAAGGCATTTGACAAAGTTCCACACAAGAGATTGCTGTGGAAATTAAAACATGAGGGAAAAGTAGCAGACAAACTGCTGAAATGGATGGAGAGCTACCTTAGCGGAAGACAGATGAGAACAACAGTAAGGGGGAAATCATCAAACTGGACTCAAATTACGAGTGGAGTACCACAAGGATCTGTCCTAGCCCCAATCATGTTTCTAATATTTGTAAATGACTTGCCTGAGGGACTAACAAGCTACATGAGCATGTTTGCGGACGATGCTAAGCTGCTTAAAACGATCAGAACCCAGGAGGATTGCCTTGAGCTCCAAGCAGATTTGCAAAAGATCCATGAATGGAGCATCAAATGGAATATGGAGTTCAATGCAGGGAAATGTAAGACTCTAGAAATGGGTAAAAGCAAGTACAGACCTAGAAAATATTATAAACTAGGAAACGAAGTGATTCCCAAAGCAGAAAAAGAAAAAGACTTGGGGATAGAATTTAAGGATAACATGTCTCCAGAAAGCCACGTAAATAAGATAGTGAGAGAATCACTAGCACTATTGGCAAATATCAGGATGTCTTTCAATTATCTTAATGAAAACACCATGAAACAAATAATAACGGCAATAATAAGACCCAGGATGGAATATGCATCTGTAGTGTGGTCCCCTCACATGAAGAAACATATCCACAAAATTGAGAGGGTACAGAGAGCAGCTACGAGGATGATCCCAGGTTTGGAAAATTTGGAGTACCAAGAGAGGCTCGAGAGATTGAATCTACCTACACTGGAACAGAGAAGGAAACGAGGACAGCAAATTCAGATATACAAATGTGTTAGAGGTATTGACAAAATCGACCAAGAAAACTTCATAGAGAGGGATGGAGGTGAGAGAACAAGAGGTCACAGCTACAAACTGAAAGTGCTTAATAGTAAATCTGATCTGAAAAGTAAAAGATTTCCTACCAACTCGATTAGTGGGTGGAACAAATTGCCAGCCGAAGTAGTGTCTGCACCATCAGTGCATAGTTTCAAAGCACGGTATGACAAACATATCTTAGGAGGCGGGAATTAACGAGCATGCTCACTCCCGCAAATACAACTAGTGTAAGTACAACTAGTGTAAGTACATCTCAACACAAAAAATAGCTCAACAGAATCGCAATACAATATGTTAAGAATTACATGAATGGACTATTGTACTTTGCCCTAGCGTATCCTAACAAACGCCAAATGTTTATGGCCACCCCTTGGGAATTACGGCGTCTGGCAAAAAAAAATATATATATATATATACAGTATATATATATATATATATATATATATATATATATATATATATATATTATACTGTATATATACAGTATATATATAGTTTTGCCATATTCCTAGCTAGTTCTTATGATATGCTATAGTCTACTTTTTCCAGCTGATAGTTAATTGCTATCTGGCCATCCTGATTACTCGGCTATTACCAGAATTTTATAGCGAAATATGTTGCTACTTATAAAAACTTGGCAATAATATGACGCAGAGACAAAGCAGTATTATATATTCCCATTAAGAATCTATAAATCAGATGCTAAGGAATTTAGTTTACCATCAGCTGGTGGATCACATATATGCTTTCATTAATTTAATTGGAGGTGTTTAGTGTTGGGGTGAAATGAATGAAATATAGATTATCAGTAGGTTCAGGGATATTTGGTAGCAAGGCTGGTCTATATGATCTGTGCCCCAGGAGTATTCTTTCCTCTCACTTAAACAGTAAGCTACCATACCGCGGTTGGGAATATGTACATGATTAGATTGGTGTCCATTGTTCGAGAATGGATTGTGGGTCGTGGGCTTGTGTATAAACCTTTTAACTGTCTTGGTGGTGTAATGGTTATAGTGTTTAAAAATCTGTGTGTGATAACCCAGGTTTGAAACCCGGTGGATCACATAATTATATTCTTTCATCAATTTCATTGGAGGTGTTTGGTGTTGGATGAAATTAATAAAATATAGATTTAGTCGGCCACCCCCCAAAAATAATAAAAAATAAATAAAAAATAATAAAATAAAATATAATACAAATAGGAAAAGTGGGGATTGGGCCTGAGTAAATAGATAGATAGATAGATAATTGGTGTATAATGTTCTGATCATAATGTTTGTCTGTTCTTCCCCAGGTCTGAACTTTTTGCAGCCGATCCAGAAAAGTCGTTGTCGCCTGTGTCCCCTTCCCACCTCCACTACAGCCTCGGACTCCATTCAAGACCACAACCGGTCGGCCAAACACTGTCACAACCTCACAAAACTTATTATCAAGAGAGCGGTCAGTACAACTTATTTAACCCAGCAAGTGCGGCAAGACTTATATATGGCCTACCGGTGGGCTGCGGGAAGCCTTATATAATCCAAGGCCTTAAAAAAAACATTTAAATCAGCCCAGTATTTTTTTTTTTTTTTTTTTTTTTTTTTTTTTTTTTTTTGCCCCTTGGCCATGCCAAATATCACTCCTCCACATCCCCTCCTTCCCCCCTTCAATTATCATCTATTCTCTCTTATTCCCATATTTCGTTTATATATTTCATGCTATCAATAGCGATTCATAAGCAAGCTGTGCTTGTATGTGCTACACAGCGAGTGAAAGAGAGAAAGAGAGGGAACTCCACGACAGTGTCGCTCCAGCCGTCATGACGGCTGGCTGGCTGGCAGGCTGCCTCAGCCTTAAGTTATGTAACTCCCGATCTAATTTGCCGATTTTTACCATCCAAACGCTGTTTCCACTTGTTTTATTGCTGTAACAGGTTAATACCTTTATAATCAACGTAAAATAAGCGCATATGGATAAGTATTAATGATATTTATGGTACGATGACGATTTGAGTGAAGGAAACACTCTAAATACCTCCGCACAGGGGTGGCTCTATACTATACGGGGTATGCAGCGGAGAGGTTAAGGGGGTGGTTTTCTATATATATTTATTAATATTTTTTATATTTATTTATATACTGTATTTATTGGGTAAGAGGTATCCTCACCAGGATTCGAACCCACTCACTCCAGGTATATTTGGGAGAGTCGGGCACCGTAACCACTCGGCCATGAGCGGATATAAGGAAAGCAACCTTAGTTCTTATTTGAGGAACCAGGTTTTTAGTCTCGTGGAGGACTATGCCTTCGAACACGTGGTGAGTTTATTAGACTTCGACCATGACTATTTTTACGCTTCCCCTCCGCCAACTCGGTTAAGTGATATACGATTTTTAATCGTCCTGGTACTATTATGGAACCTCTGAAAATGACAAATATCAATTACGATTATATCCGCTCATGGCCGAGTGGTTACGGTGCCCGACTCTCCCAAATATACCTGGAGTGAGTGGGTTCGAATCCTGGTGAGGATACCTCTTACCCAACCTGTCGTACTTAATCGTACCGGTACATAATTGATAACTGTATTTATTATTTTGCTTAAGCGTTGTTTCCACATACCGATTTTGATAAGTTATTGTGTCGTTTTTCTGTGTTCGTCCATGTTTTGGTTTGTTTATTTTGCAAGTCTTACATTATAATTTACCAGAGCGTCCTGAACTTCCCAAATTGACTAATTCCTTGGACATGACGAGAGTATGTTAATAGGCCTGTATGTGCGACTAATTTCCTTGGGAAACAAATTAATTTACTCATATAGTGATGTACTGTACATTCAATGTGGTGGTTTTGTGTGCTTTTATTTCAAAAATTGATTTTGCTAAAGCGTTATTTCCACATAGTGATTTTGATAAGTTCTTTTGTCTTTATATTGTGTTGTTCCTGTTTTGGTTAGTTTATTTTGCAAGTTTTACATTACTGTATAATAAAAAATAAAACTGACTTGGCTATTGATTTCCCTACACAGAAGCAAAAGGGCTTCGTGAAATTGGCCGAGGACGACAAAGACGAGCCGGAGAAAAGAAAAGAGCCAGCGAAGGAGAGAGGGAAAGACGACACCAACAAGAGAGCTCGGGTGGAAATCAAAGCATCCACGAGAATATCTGCTCCTACCAGAATGTCCGACCATCAACGCAGGGAAGAGGAACGGCGCAGAGAGGTATTTATTATTATTAATACTGTATTGTCTATTTGTTTTCCTTTTTTAGCATAAAATATTATGTATACTGTATACTCAGGCACATACCAACTCCAGACAGAATCCGAACAGAAACCTGTAAAGTTCCAATTGTTAGGGTCCGGGACCACTTTCGCGTTCCCTCACACCTTTCTCTGTCTCGTTGAGTAGGAGAATTTACAAGGGGAGGAGGATTCATAACCCCATGCCCCCAGAAGGAAAAGTAGGACAGTAAAAGAGACAGACAGAAACGGCTAAGGCTGGTTAGATGATGCCAAGTCTCAATCTGTATAGGACCAGCCCTCACCTAAATACATACATACAGTACCGGTACATGCATAAAATGTTAAGACTGAGTGTTCCACACATTTGTGCAGTTTCAGTCTCTTGTCCTAATGGCGGCATTCCAGGCAACCCTGTTAAGGGCTGCTTCACTTGTCAAGTTCTTGGATTTGAGATAAGCACGTATAGTCCGATCCCAGGTCTTCCTCGGTCCACCCCTTGGTGCAGCAGCGCAGCTCCCTCCACAATCACAGACCTGCATTTTTTCATCCAATTTTGTTCATCCATTCTTTCCACATGTCCATACCATCCCAGTCTACTTGTACGCATCACCTCGCTAATACTCTTTATACCTAAGCATCTCCTCAGCTCAACATTTGTTATTCTATCCTGTAGCCTGGCCCCACACATCCATCTCACCATTCTCATCTCATTACGTTCCATTCTGTTGACATCCTCTACTTTAACGGCCCATGTTTCTGAGGAATACGTCATTGCACTTCTAACACATGAGGCACACACCTTTCCCTTCAGGGGGAGAGGCATTTTTTTCATGGTCAGGATTGGCAGCAGTTCTCTGAACTTTCCCCAGCCACATCTAATTCTAGCAACAGTGGCAGCCTCGGCCCCACCACTGGCAGAGATGATATCTCCTAGGTAACAAAACTTGTTCACCAGCTCCAATGACTCATTTCCAAAATTCACAGCCACAGGATCATGACTTAACACAAGCTCGGCTTTGCACACTACGCACTCAAATTTCTCTATTTCTGACTTATCCTTCGGCAGGGGTCCCATTATTCTACTACAGAAAAGACAATTATTGTCTGTTCTCAGCTGATGGTAAATTTAGTCCCTTCGTAACAGATTTCTTGATATTCATGGAAAAATATGGTACTAAGGAACAGTAGGACAGTAAAAGAGACAGACAGAAACCTTAGCCGCTTCTGACGGTCTCTTTTACTGTCCTACTCTTCCTTCTGGGGGCAGGGGGCTAGGAATCCTCCTTCCCTTGTATGAATCACCTGCTAGACGAGACAGATAAAGGGGCGGGGGAACGCAACAGTGGTCCCGGACCCTTAGAATCGGAACTTTAAATATTTCTGTTCGGGCTCTATTCAATCGGCCACCCCCAGCTATGGGGCATGTGCCTGAGTATATACATACATTCAATCTGTCTTTGTGTCATAATAATGCTAAAGTTTTCATAATTATCAATATATTTCACTTTAAAACCTTCATAATAGCTAAGTAATCAATGGGAGTGCATGGCACAGGCACCGGCACTAGAACTAGTAGAGTTTTCCCATGCTAGAATAAGAAGGGCTATAGAAAAAATGAACAGAAGTAAGTCACCGGGACCGGATGGGATACACCCAAGAATCATAAAGGAAGGAGGGGAGATGTTAGTAGAGCCATTGAAAATGTTATTTGAGGTATCGTTTAATACAGGACAAATCCCGATGGACTGGAGAGAGGCGAACATAACAGCTATATTTAAGAAGGGAAAGAGAAATGACCCAGGGAATTATAGACCAGTCAGTTTGACAAGTGTTGTGTGTAAACTAATGGAAACGGTAATTAGAGAAGGAATAATGGATCATATGAAGTCAAACCAACTTTTCAGTGGGAGACAGTTCGGATTCTTGCCGGGGAGGTCGACGGTACTACAGCTAATTAAGGTGGTAGATGATTGGATGCAAATTCTAGAAGATGGTGATGTAATAGACGTGGTATATTGCGATTTTATGAAGGCCTTCGATAAGGTCCCACATAAAAGGTTAATAGAGAAAGTTAGAAGCTATAATATAGGGGAGAAATGTGTGAAATGGATAGAAGCCTTCCTGAAAGATCGGAGACAGAGGGTATTGGTGAATGGAATAGGCTCGGGGTGGAGGGAAATTACAAGTGGGGTACCTCAGGGATCTGTGTTGGGACCACTGCTGTTCGTTATATTTATCAACGACTTGCCTGAAGTTATAACTAATGGAAGTGAGGTATACCTGTATGCGGATGACACCAAACTGTATAGAAGAGTGAGGACTAAGGAAGATATGGGTTTGCTTCAAGGAGATGTGGAGGGCATGAAGGGATGGTCTGAGCATTGGTTAATGCCTTTTCATCCAAAAAAATGCAAGTACATGCGGATTGGGACCAGCAAGATAGACAAGGTAGGATACAGTATGTATGAAGCGATGGAGGAAGTGAGTGCAGAAAAGGATATAGGAGTAGTGATAGACAATAAGTTAAATTTCTCAGAACATTTAGCGGAAAAGATAAACAAAGCCAATAGAATTGTAGGGCTGATAAGGAGGACATTTGTGTCACTTGACGAAGAAATCTTCAGGAATCTATATACAGCGCTGGTTAGACCGCACCTGGAATATGCAAACCAGGTGTGGGCTCCATATATGGTAAAGGATATAGAAGCAGTGGAGAAAGTGCAGAGGAGAGCTAGCAAGCTGGTACCAACGTTGAAGAATGCGGGCTATGAGCAGAGGTTGAGGACACTGGGGCTTCCGACACTGGCATATAGGAGAAAGAGAGGGGATATGATAGAGACTTTTAAGATAGTGTCAGGAAAGTACGATGAGGATGTGTGTGAAGGTATCTTCTTGATGCGGGAGGGAACAAGAACGAGAGGACACTCTTAAGAAAATTTACAAAGAAAGAAATAGGCTTGAGAAGGCGAAGAACTCATTTTGTGATAGAGTGGTAAATGAGTGGAACGCACTGCCCCAGTATGTAGTCGATTCCGAATCAATAAGGGAGTTTGAAAGTAATCTTGATAAAGCATGGGGAAGACAAGATTTGAAGTTTGATTATAAAACAAAAATACAGAATAGTAAAAATGTTGCGTCTGCTACCGCCGCCGCCAACACCGTGAACGACCGCAGTAGTGCAAGTACTGGTACTGAGCTGGATACACAGGCATAGTTTGCCTTTTTCCAGAGGATCTACTGTAAGAAACTGTAATGGCAATTTATCCTCGGCTGAAAAAAAATAAAAAATATCCACTGTTCACCAAGGAACTCCATTATTTCTTGTTCTATTCCATTAAAGGGGTGTTTTTATTGGGGGGGGCCTCTTTCTTCTTCATGTTTAGCCCCATTAGTTTGGAGATTCTTAGACGTTCGCCCCATTAGTTTGATGATTTGAAGACCTTTCGTCTCATTTCTTTGTCAATTTTGAAACCTTTTGTCTCAATTTTTTCTAGCAAGCAATAGCGAGCCTGTAAATTAGAGTAGGAGCGCTCCATCCAAAGGCTGAGAAATGTTTCTACAGAAAAAATTACAAATTCATCTTGGGGGTGTTTTGTTTAAGCTTGATGGAGGTATAGGGAGCCAATTGGAAAAAAAAATAAAATAAAAAAAACTTAACCCCTTCATTACCAGCGACGACTTTTTAATTTTATTCTAGCTATATTTAGACAGTTTAGTACAGTTTAGGAAGGATCTCTGGTAATGACAAGGGTTAAGTGAGGTAATTTGTAGCCCGTTATTTGTTGGAGGCACTTTTGAAGCTGAATTAAATCGTCTAATAGTAGCCAGAAAAAAACTAAAAGGACGATCCAATACAGAAGGGGTTAACACAAATTGTTTTTTTGTCCTAGGAGCAAGCCATTAAATACAAGAACGAGGAGAAGAGGCGCAAGGAAACGCAAGAGGAAAGGAAACGCAAGCAACAGCAGGAAGAAGAGGACAGCAAGCGCAAGAAGAAGAGGCGGCGGCGCTTTTGGCGACTCGAAGACGACGACGCGGAAGAAGAGTCTGAGGAGGACGACGAGGATTTGGACGTGGGCGGCCTGAAATCCTGGTGGGCCGAGTTTAAGAAAGATATACAGGAAGATGACCTAGGAGGTGCCCGGGAACGACATGATAGTGATAATGATGATGGTAAGAATAAGAGTGATAATAATGATAATGATGGTGAGAATAAAAGTGATAATGATGGTGATGGTAAGAGTACATACATACACATACATAAAATTTTAAGACTGAGTGTTCCACACATAAGTGCAGTTTCAGTCTCTTGTCCTAATGGCGGCGTTCCAGGCAACCCTGTTAAGGGCTGCTTCACTTGTCAAGTTCTTGGATTTGAGATCGGCGCGTATAGTCCGATCCCAGGTCTTCCTCGGTCCACCCCTTGGTGCAGCTCCCTCCACAATCACAGACCTGCATTTTTTCACCCAATTTTGTTCATCCATTCTCTCCACATGTCCATACCATCCCAGTCTACTTGTACGCATCACCTCGCTAATACTCTTTATACCTAAACGTCTCCTCAGCTCAACATTTGTTATTCTATCCTGTAGCCTGGCCCCACACATCCATCTCACCATTCTCATCTCATTACGCTCCATTCTGTTGACATCCTCTACTTTAACGGCCCATGTTTCTGAGGCATACGTCATTGCACTTCTAACACATGAGGCATACACCTTTCCCTTCAGGGGGAGAAGCATTCTTTTCATGGTCAGGATTGGCATCAATTCTCTGAACTTCCCCCAGCCACACCTAATTCTAGCAACAGTGGCAGCCTCGGCCCCACCACCGGCAGAGATGGTATCTCCTAGGTAACAAAACTTGTTCACCAGCTCCAAAGACTCATTTCCAAAATTCACAGCCACAGGATCATCACTTAACACAAGCTCGCCTTTGCACACTACGCACTCAAATTTCTCTATTTCTGACTTATCCTTTGGCAGGGGCCCCTTTATTCTACTACAGCGCTTACTCCCATGGTGTACCCAACATCGACAGATGCTACATTGAATTGAGTTAACGCCCACTCCCTTTCCACACACTGCACATGGGTATGCACCGCTCTTTTCCACATTGCCTCGTCTCAAACTACAATGCATAACCTTGGTTTTGTTAATATTGACTCTTAAACCCTTGCTTGCCATGCCCTCTCTCCACTCTCTGAATTTGGCCTCAGCATCTTGCATACTGTCAGCTATTAGGACTAAATCGTCTGCATAAAACAGTTCCAACGGGAGTCCGCCTCTAAAAACTCTAGACAGCGCCTCCAAGACCATAATAAAGAGGAGGGGGCTTAACACTGAACCCTGATGGACTCCAACACGGACTGCGAACTCATCACTCAGTACACCCTTCACCCTCACCGAACTTCGCGAATCCTCATACATCTTCATTATCACACGCACCAGCCACTCTTCCACACCAAGTTTCCTCATAGCCCACTGTACAACATCTCTAGGTACCCTATCAAAGGCCTTCTCCAGGTCCACAAACACAAAGTAAAGATCCCTGCCTTTTAGTAGGTATCTTTCCTGTATCTGCCTGACTATGAAGATAGCATCGGTTGTACCACGTCCTGGCATAAAACCAAACTGCATATCATCAATAGAGATGCTTTGCCTGATCAAACCCTCAAGGACTCTCTCACAGACCTTCATGATTTGGTCAAGCATTTTCAGGCCCCTATAATTTCCTCTATCTAGCGCATCCCCTTTTCCTTTGTATATATTTACTATTACACTTTTGAGCCAATCCTCTGGGATTTTCTCATCTTTAATAATGGTGTTTATCAACTCAGTGACTAAGTTTACACCAATCTCCCCTGAGGCTTTTATCATCTCAGCGACAATGTCGGAGCAACCTGGAGCTTTACCGTCCTTCATTTTATTGATTGCGTCGCTCACTACAGCTGGTGCTATCAAAGGAGGGGCCCCAGATATTGGTTTTTCGATACTAAGCTGTTCCTTATACCATTCAAACTCTACATTTAGCAATCGTTCATAGTGTACCTTCCATGCTTCTCTGATTTCATTTTCTGCATACACAATCTTCCCATTATCATCTCTAACACACTGTTCACCTATAATATCCCTACTGTCATTTTTAACTCGCCTAGGTAGGTTGAAGATCCCATTGGGATTGTCAGTGTTACACACTTGTTCGAGGACCAGGTCCTTAATGCGATTTTTAGCTTTGTAAATAACTCTTTTGGCAGTTCGTTTAGCTGCCTGGTATTCCTCCCTGCTGCCTCCTTTCTTCCATGCTTTGAAGCATCTCCTTTTCTCTTTCACAGCATGTTCTACCTCATCGTTCCACCACCAAGAGGTCTTATTCCTGGGGTGACCCTTTGTTTTCCCACAGACTTTGTCAGTGGCAGCGATAAGGCTATGCTTAAGAAAGTTCCATTGGCTATTTACATCGTTAGGCCTAGCTTCTTTATTTTTATTCATTTCCTCCAGTTCATTATGAAACCTATCCCTAACTTCCTTGTCCTTCAGCAGCCACACTTTCCTTTTGGGTATGTAAACCTTCTTGCGCTTAGGATCTCTGTATAAGCTCATGTCGCACACAAGTAGCTTATGCTGGGGGATACATTCTTCGCTCGGGATGACCTTTACATCTCGAACTAGTTTCCAGTCTTTCCTGTTAACCAAGAAGTAATCTATCTGGCTACTGGAGACCCCAGAGTTATATGTGATCAGGTGGCTCTGTCTTTTCTTGAACTTTGTGTTACACACAACCATGTTGAGTGCAACGCAGGACTCCAATATATATTCGCCTTCTAGATTTCTCCTTCCGTAACCAATTCCTCCATGTACCCCCTCGTATCCATCTCCAGAAGTTGGAGAAAATCGTGAAGTCCTACGGTCCTAGTCCTAGTCCTAGCCTATCTACTACTAATTTTAAGGTAAGGTTTCATATTTGTATTCATTGTTGTTCTTATATATAAGATATAGACTGTACTGTAGAGCCAAAAATGTCGAAAATAGGGCCAAAAATGTCGAAAATAGGCCATAATTGAGAGATGTCACCCAATCTAATTATTCCCATTTAAAGTTAGTTCCACAATACGCGAATTCACAATACGCGATGCCTCCTGTCACCCCTATTCTCGCGAATTGGGGGTCCTGACTGTATATTCGCGATTTTGACCAGAAAAATGATATTTCCACTTGTTTTATTGTTGTTATAGGTTACTATCTTCATAGTGAAGGTAAAATAGGCACATATCACCTACCTATGTTCACCTATGTGGAGTTCGCCACTCTTGCTAGTGGCACCGAAGAGCGCACCGCCCTTCGTTGTTGTTTGAGAATTGGTGCAGCAGACTATTCGAAGAGGTGGAGCGCACCCTTATGAATAAGTAATAACGATATTTATCGTAAAATGACGATTATAGGCATGAATGGAGCCTAATATGCTCGCCCAGGGGCATCGAGTTCAATACCCCCTGCTCGCCGTTTATAGGTTAAACTTCACAAAATCCTCTAAACATAGCTACAATAAAATATAAAAGACGTCGCCGGTACAGAAGGGGTTAATGCGGCCCTACAATATTGTACCATGTCAAATTTGGCCCGCCAAAGCAAATGAGTTTAACACCCCTGGTCTAAAGTTACATTCTAGCGACTATAGAACGGATCTAGCAGTATTCTATGTTTTGATTTGGTAACCCTGCTTTTGGTCTCTAAGGCAAATATTGGAGGATTGACAATTTGGAGACATACTGTTGTTGTTGTTGTTGTCTGCTGTATTCCTTGGACACTAAGGAGATTATAGGAATGTATGTATGTATATATACTCAGGCACATACCCCATTGCTGGAGGTGGCCGACTCGAGAGAGAGCCCGAACAGAAACATTTAATGTTCCAATTCTTAGGATCCGAGACCACTTTCGCGTTCCCTCGCCCCTTTCTCTGTCTCGTTGAGTAGAGGAATTTTACAAAGGGAGGAGGATTCCTAGCCTCCTGTAGCACTGTATATATTAGCACCTGATCAGGAGGATCGAACATATTACAGTACACTGGTTACAGACTACATTCACATCCATTCAAACAATACAATAATACAAAGGTAAAACATGCAAAACAAACAAACCAAAACAGGAACTGCACAAAATAAAATCCAACGAACTTATCAAAATCACTAATATTCCACATCCATCCCAACACACTATGCACGCTAATAGGCGGTTAGGTGTAAGTGAACCTCCTCCGTCAACAAAAGATTGATAATTGAATGAGTAACCTCGGCATATGGAAGCATATAAAGGTGATTCATTTGTGGCCACTTCCCTCGCGGGGATTACGACGTCTGGTATATGTACAGTACATCTATTGACAAATGTTCCTGACTTTTTGCGATTTTTTTTATGCAAATACAGTATATCCATTTAGAGTGATGTTCAGATCAAATCAGCTATACAGTTGGTCCTCCAGTAACGCGGCCAATGTGTTCTGGTTACCGCCCGTGTTAGCAAAATCCGCGTTACCGAACCCATATGTTTACATGTTAAAGGTACCTTGGCATTCTGGGGATTTCCACAAAGTCCACTTTTTCTCCATAGAAGCCTATGTTATAATAATAAATTCAATTATAAAGGTTATTTTACATGTGCATTGGGTTGATTTGCCCATTGCAACTCTTACCTCTGAATAAATGAAGTGTTGCATCCCCCCCGTTCCCTCCCCCCTGGATCCATCGCTGTCACTGCGATGAAGTTGATGGTCTGTTAGCTCTCGCCGCCAGCCATTCGTTGATAAGGCGAGGTCCCTCCCCAGCTTCAGCATCAGAATCCTCGAAGCCACTGTAGTCGGCATCTGATACAACCGACAGTAAATCGTCTGGTGGCTGAGGGTCGGAGTCGGAGTCTGAGTCACTCGACGCCACTTGTTCCTGTTGCTGTGTTCGTTGGCGAAAGAAATCTGTTATTCGTGTCTGCTGGCGTGCATTTATCCTGTCGTGAACCATGTCGAAGTACGACTGGATGGAAGCAGTGAAGCTTGCTATTATCTGTGCTGAACGATCATGTTTGGGATCAAAGTTGTTCATGTGATGGCTGAGGCGTTGTGACAATTCTACAAATTCCCGTAAACCAGGAGTGTTCGGCTCTTCCTGGGGTTCGTCTTCTTCTCGATGTTCTTCCTCTGCCTGCTCATCCTCTTCCAAATCCTGCATTAGGTCCTCGGCATCAGGCTCCTGTGGTGGCTGAATCAAACCTTGAATATCTTCTGGCCCCACTTCACCCATCCCAGGCACACGTCTGGCAACCTTGACTGCTCTCTCCACCACTGCCTCAAGCCTGACTGGCTGATCAGGTAAATCCAGCTTGTGCCCAGGTAACCCCTCTAGAACATTCCTCCAGGCATGGTGGATTGTAGCTCTTGTCACATCAGCCCATGCTTCCACCATCGTATCCACTGCGTTCTTAATATGAAACATTTTCCAAAAGGCATGAACTGGCATAGCTGCTCCGTCAGCGGGTTCCTGTTGCTGTTGTTGTCGTTGTTGTGGAGGCGAGTTTGGTGCAGGCTCATTGAGTGGTGGGGGAGAGTCAGGGGCAGACAGTTCTTCGAGTGGTGGGAGAGGGTCAGGGACTGATTCATCGTCCGATATCTGTAGCAGTTCTTCTTGGGTGTCAGTGGCAGTGTCGAGCATCAGGAAAGTCTTAGTGGCATACGCACCCTTAAAGCACGCTATCACCTCCTGGGCCAGGGGCTGTAGGAGAGACGTAGTATTCGGGGGCATGAACATCACTTTTACGTTAGGGTGCCGATCAACCAACAATCTGGAATGCCCTGGTGCGTTGTCAAGCAATAACAGTGCTTTAAAAGCAATGTTTTGGCGGGCACAAAATGTTTCCAAGTCCTTCACAAAATGATTATCGAACCATTCGAGGCTCAACGCTGACGACATCCAGGCCTTCTTGTTGCTCATCCAATGAACATTCAACTTGGCCATGTCCATATTGCGATAAAGGCCTTGGCCGCTTTGCCTTATGGATGATTAGAGGCTTCATCTTGCAGGTCAACAAGATGGTTACACGTTCTTTGGCCATTTTGTAGCCCCTTGCTGCCTTCTCCTTGCGAGAAATGTAAGACCTTTTAGGCATTTTCTTCCAGTTGACTCCAGACTCATCGCAGTTGAAAATCTGATCCAAGTTGTAACTATCGGCCACAATAACCTCACGTAAGAAAGCAGGGAATTCGTTGGCTGCAGCATGGTCGGCGCTTGCTGTCTCTCCTGTTATACGAACACTTTTAATTTTGTTTCGTTTATTGAAGGACACCAACCACCCAGCAGATGCCTTAAAGGGTTTGGGGTTCTGCACATTGTTCATTCGAGCCACTTCTGCATAATATTTCTTGGCTTTTTCTCTGATCATCCGTCCGTCTGTCGGCACATGATTCTTATTTTGCCTCGCCAAATAACGCACCATTAGCTTCTCTTGTCTTCTTTAGGATGACATTTCCAACTTTAATCGACGCCTGAGTACCCTCTGCAGGGTTTCCCTTCATAATGTTGGCAATCTTCTCCCTGTCCTTCCAAATGGTGCGAATTGTACTCTGGTTAACATCGTGTCGTCTTGCCAACTCAGCTTGTCTCTTCCCCTTCTCTAACTCCTTCACGATGTCATATTTCTGTGCGTACGTAAAGATACGGCGCTTCTTGGGCGGCATGGCGGCGAGGTTAGGTCACAGAAAAAAAGGCACTTTGAGAACCACGGTCTGTGTTACAACACACACGGTGAGGGGGGGTTGGTACGTGAGGCGAACAATGGTGGAACTGGACAAGGATGCTGGGGAGGGAATAACATACCCGGACGAGCCGCAAGTGACGTCACTGGACCAGGGAGGGAGACAGAACAGCCCCGCCCGGCCCAGGAGAGAGAAAACTGCCCAGCTGGACCCCGCGTCAGTGTAAGTATTGACCGTGCTAGCAAAATGTTGGATATTTGGGGTGTACCGCGTGCCACCAAATCCGCGTTTCCAAAACACGCGTTACCGGAGGACCAACTGTACAGTACATGTACAGTACTTTATATTAATAAATACATATATATTTTATATATATATTGCTTATTTGATCTGAACATCTAAATGGATATATTTGCATGAAGAAAATCGCAAGAGCTCTCGAACATTTGTCAGTAGCTGTACAGTTGGCGGCAAATGTCCTTTCGCCTTTCCTGCTTCACCGTGACCCGCGATATGCGTAGACTCCAGCATGTTAGGTGTTCAAAATGTTCGGTAAAGAGTGCCCTCTGTTGGCAGAAATATGAACGATTTCAACGATTTGTACACCTAAAATTCTTTGGTTTCGGAATATCGTGGGTCAAGGTGAGGCAAGAGGGCGGAAGGACTTTTGCCGCTGACTGTACATGTACTGTATACAGTACTGTATAATAATACTGGCTTTCACAACTAAGTAATTTATACTGTAGGTTTTCTGCTTTTTGTACAATATTAAAATTTGTACCTTGCTGCTGTTAATCTGTTACAGACCAAAGGTATTGATGCTGCTAATGAGGATGATGTTAATCCCTTCAGTACATTGACATCTTTGTACCTTTGATTATGGTTGACATTAGAGGCATGTATGTATGTATGTATGTGACGCAGATCGTCAACTCTTTTAAGTATCTGGGCAGTGTGTTGAGTAAAGATGGGACTATGGATGAAGAGGTGCGGGAGAGGGTACAACAGGGGAAGAGGGTTGTAGGAACGCTAAAAGCAGTAACAAGAATAGGGTGGTCAGTATGGAAGTGAAGAAGTCCTTGCATGACAGTGTGGTAATCCCGACACTGACTTACGGAAGCGAAGCATGGACGTTGGTTGAGAGACTCAGACCAAGAGTGAGAGCAGTGGAAATGAATTACTTAAGGAGTGCGTGCGGAGTTACATGGAGGGATAGACAGACTAATGAGGAAGTAAGAAGGAGGTGTGGTGTGGAGGTAGATGTGCTGGAAAGTGTGAAAAGGAACAACTTGAGATGGTTCGGCCATATGGAACGTATGGAAAGCGAGAGAATGACTAAGAGGGTGTATGAGAGCGAGGTGGAGGGACAGAGGGGAGAGGTAGACCGAATATGAGGTGGAAGGATGGAGTGAGGAAGTACATGAACGAAGGTGGTGCTGGTTGGGGGGAGGCTCGACTGACTGGGGACAGAGGTGCATGGGGGCGGTTCGTTCGTGGCCACCCCTTCGGGGATCACGGCGTCAGGCAATAGATAGATAGATAGATAGATTATGTATATAATCAGGCACTTACCCCATAGCTAGGGGTGGCCGACTCGAGACAGAGCTCGAACAAAAACATTTATAGTTCCAATTCTTAGGGTCTGGGACCACTTTCGCGTTCCCTCACCCCTTTCTCTGTCTCGAGTACAGTAGTAGGTGAATTTTACATACTATAGTTATTAAAATGTAGGTATATACTGAGGCATATACCCCATAGCTGGGGTGGTCAACTCAAGACAGGTCACAAACAGAAACAACATGTAAAGTTCCAATTCTTAGGGTCTGCCACCATTTTTGTGTTCCCTCCCCCATTTCTCTGTCTTGTCGAGTAGGTGAACTTTAAAAAGGGGAGGAGGATTCCTAGCCCCCAGCTCCCAGAAGGAAAAGTAGAACGGTAAAAGAGACAGACAGAAACGGCTAAGGTTGGGTAGAGGATGCCAAACCTCACTCTGGATAGAACCAGCCCTCACCCAAAATATGTAAAACACGCAAAAGAAACTAACCAAAACAGGAACCGCACAATATAGAGACAAAGAACTTATCAAAATCACAATAACGCATTGAAGATTTAACAAAACAATATTATGAAGTAAAAAAACACTTACAGAATTTACCAGAACATCCTGAACTTCCCAAATTGACTACTGTAATTCCTTGAACATGACGAAAGTACGTAAATATGTGCAACTAATTTGCTTGGGAAACATATTCAGTTATTCATATACTGTACAGTAGTGATGTACATTTGCTTGGGAAACATATTCAGTTATTCATATACTGTACAGTAGTGATGTACATTTGCTTGGGAAACATATTCAGTTATTCATATACTGTACAGTAGTGATGTACATTTTATGTGGTGGTTTTGTGTTTTTATTTCAAAATTATATATTGCTAAATTGTTATTTCCACATTGATTTTGTTAGTTCTTTTGTCATTATATTGTGTCGTCCCTGTTTTGGTTTGTTTATTTTTAAAGTTTTACATTATTATGTACAAAAATATGTAGTGTTTGCAAATTCATGTAGACAACTGTACAATGTTTGTTTCTGTTTTCATATCAATAAAAGGTGTATATTATTGTCAGTGTTTCTTTACCAGTAAATATCGATTATACTGCATAAAGAAGGCGTTTGTAAACAGTGAGGATGTCCGAAAGAGCTCTGAGATTGATTAGAATGGGTGTTGTTGTTGTTGTTGTTGTTCCCCAAGCTGCCTGGCCGAACAGCCCCAAGGCCCTGAGCAAGGCCAAGGCCACAACCGAGCGCCCCCACAGAACCCTCCCCGCCGACCACAATAAAGCCTGGGTGACCGAAGCCACTCCATGGCGGGGAGCTGAGGAGGGTGCGGAAACGCCCGGGAAACCAAAGCCCCACCCAGGGCCCTGTGTCCCTCAGCAATTATGAAGGGAAAGTTGAGGGGCAAGGGAAAAATGTGACGCTTTGGCTTCCAATCTTGGTAGATTGGGAGGTCAATCCACGTTAGAGACGCCGTCACTTGAGATCTAGAAAATATATAAGTAAAAGGAACAGTCAGAGTAAGCTATGGGTATGGCAGAGATTGCTCAGTTCTCACTCTAATAGACCAGCCCATCACCACATGACTAGAACCCAATCCTCTCAGCATCAGCTAGGAAAGGCCCTAGAAAGCCGCCTTTGGCGGGGGGATAGCTCCCCTATTTCAACCCTTTTCGGGGTTGGGCACCCGCCAAGAATGGGTGTTTTTTCTATTAGTATCGCTTTTTATAAATGTGATCAAAATTATTCTCCCACAGTGGATTATACATGAGTACAGTATAAGGATTCCATAGACCTACATTGTCCCTAATAAATTATGAATAATAAAATCTGCGAGCCTATTCCCTATAATTATCAATTCTGGATGCTTGGTAGAAAAGTGGTGGTATACAGTATATATAGAAAGACAAGGGTGTACTGTATGCCCCATACTGTATACAGTATATATAGAAAGACAAGGGTGTACTGTATGCCCCATACTGTATACAGTATATATAGAAAGACAAGGGTGTACTGTATGCCCCATACTGTATACAGTATATATAGAAAGACAAGGGTGTACTGTATGCCCCATACTGTATACAGTATATCGTTTTGTGTCTGGAATAAAGAATTATTATTACAGTATTATAATGTAAAACTTGCAAAATAAACAAACCAAAACTTATACGAACACAGTAAAAAGACAAGACAACTAATCAAAATCGCTATGTGGAAACACTTAAGTAAAATAATAATTTATATATAAATGAACACAATCCACCACATAGAGTGTACATTACTACATGAGCAAGTTAATCTGGTTAATCTGGGTTTTTATTTAAGCTTGATAGAAGTCTATGGAGCAAACTATAGATGAAAATATAAAAAATAATAAGCAAATAATGATAGAATAGTGTTGTTAGATTAGCTAGTAACGCTAACACAGTTTTTGGCCGTCCACAACACTCCCATTGGGTGACATATTTATATTACACCCATCACCCTCATGTTTAGCCCCAAGCTATCTACTACCCTACTCAGGCACATTCCACACTTTTTAGCCGAAGTAGTTTTCAGATTTCAAGGGTAGGTGGTTACTTTTTCTTGACCCCTTCTCCCTCATGTTTTTCCCCATTAGTTTTGCGATTTTATGACGTTTGCTTCATCAATTTGGCAATTTTTAGACCTCTTGTGCCATTTAGATGTCGATTTTTTCCTGGCGAGCAATAGCGAGCCTGTAATTTTAGGAGGAACCGTGAACATTGTTCTACCGAAGAATTTACACATTTATCTTGAAGGTGGGTCTAGGGGGTATATTATTATTATAGGGAGGAAACCGGTGACGTCTTTTAACCCTTTCGCTGCGGGTGACGTTCTGGAACGTCCTGGCAAGTTACAGCAATTTCCAGGCTTTAAAAGCCTGTAAAAACTGTAAAAATAGAGTGTCAGTGGGTGGGAGCGTGAGGGGACCACCTCCGTTCCTCAGAGCAGCGAGCGGCTCACCGAGGGAGAATGGAGACCAGAAAAACTACCTATCTCACCTTAAGCACAAAATGATGTACTGTAATTTACCCTCAGCTGGAAAAAAAGTAGACTATAGAACACTATAATTGTATTGTTAATAGGTGAACTGAGCAGCTTCTGTAGGGCAAGTGCCTTAGGAGAATTTGGGTGCCTTGATTTAATGTGATTTTACTTAGTATACTAAGTGCCAAATATAAAAAATATACTGTTTAGATTTACTTAGTACTATGTGATTGAATTTTGAATAAAGTTACACAAAATATTGATATGTACAGTACCGGTACTGTATATGAATTTTAACATGATCATACCTGTACTAGTGATAATACAATACACTTAATTTTTAGGTTTTATACATTTGTTCTTTAGTTGGCAAACCAGACCTACAGATCATATTTTTCTATCTATCTATCTATTGCCTGACGCAGTGATCCCCGAAGGGGTGGCCACGAACGAACCGCCCCCATGCACCTCTGTCCCCAGTCAGTCGACGCCCCTCCCCCCAACCAGCACCGCCTTCGTTCATGTAGTTCCTGACTCCATCCTTCCACCTCATATTCGGTCTACCTCTCCCTCTCTGTCCCTCCACCTCGCTCTCGTACACCCTCTTAGTCATTCTCTTGCTTTCCATACGTTCCATATGGCCGAACCATCTCAAGTTGTTCCTTTTCACACTTTCCAGCACATCTACCTCCACACCACGCCTCCTTCTTACTTCCTCATTAGTCTGTCTATCCCTCCATGTAACTCCGCACGCACTCCTTAAGTAATTCATTTCCACTGCTCTCACTCTTGGTCTGAGTCTCTCAACCAACGTCCATGCTTCTCTTCCGTAAGTCAGTGTCGGGATTACCACACTGTCATGCAAGGACTTCTTCACTTCCATACTGACCACCCTATTTCTTGTTACTGCTTCTAGCGTTCCTACAACCCTCTTCCCCTGTTGTACCCTCTCCCGCACTTCTTCATCCATAGTCCCATCTTTACTCAACACACTGCCCAGATACTTAAAAGAGTTGACGATCTCCATAGCCTGACCGTTCAGCTTCACCTCACACTCTGTGACTTCACCCCTTTCGAAGACCATAACCTTGCTCTTCCCCGTATTTACCTTCAAATTCCGTTTTTTCGCACACTGTTCCAAACTCATTTACCAGACCCTGCAACTCCCATTCATTATCACTCATCAGAACTGTATCATCTGCAAACAGCAGTATAGGTAGCTTCCACTCAATTCCCTCCCTTTTCAGCGATACACCAACATCCACTGCTCTTGATAGTATTTCTTTCATGACTCCATCCATATATACAGTAAACAACCACGGGGACATCACACACCCCTGTTTCAAACCAACATTCAGGTCAAAGAACTCGCTCTGCTCACTCTCCACACGTACTGCCGCCTTTGCACCCTCATACATGTTCTTCACTGCTTTCAGCAACTTGCCCTCTACTCCGTATATTCTAAGTACTTTCCACAAACCTTCTCTATCCACTCTGTCATAGGCCTTCTCCAAGTCCATGAAGGCAACATACACCTTTTGTTTCTTCTCCAGATACTTCTCCACAACACAATTCAGGGTAAAAATCCGATCTACACATCCTCTTCCCTTCCTAAAACCTCCCTGCTTGTCGCCTATCCATTTCTCTGTTCTCACTCTCACTCTCTCAATCACTACCCTACTGTATACCTTCCCTACTACGCTTAGAAGACATATTCCTCGGTGGTTACCACACACTCCTCTTTCCCCTTTGCCCTTATATAGGGGAACATAATAACAGTAGGCTGAATGGTTGTTGGAAGGAACATAATAACAGTAGGCTGAATGGTTGTTGGAAGAAACATAATAACAGTAGGCTGAATGGTTGTTGGAAGGAACATAATAACAGTAGGCTGAATGGTTGTTGGAAGGAACATAATAACAGTAGGCTGAATGGTTGTTGGAAGGAACATAATAACAGTAGGCTGAATGGGGCCGTATGGATAAAAGCCAGAGAGAGAAAGGGAGAGCAAAAGAACAGGTCTTCCCCCCCCCCCCTTAAAAGCTGTTTTTTAGTAGGGGAATCATTATTATGAAAACATGTCAAAATACTAGAAAAAAGTGGTATGGATAATTAATGATCAATAATCCTTCACCCCCTTGTTTGTGTTGGTTAGTAAAGGCGGTGTCAAACAAGCTATTTTTACGGCAAGTTTTACCAGCAATTGACCACTTGGGAGTTTCAGGCTGTAAGGAAGTTGGAGCCGTAAACATCGATATTAAACATGCTGTACATACAATAATAATGTAGGTTTGTGATGGATAAATGGTATGTTGAATTGGGTTTTATGTATTTAAGAATGTAGGCCTACTACGACCGTGTTTTAGCTGGTAATTCTGTTAAATATCGTTGTCTACGGCTCCAACTTCCTTATAGTACGAAACTCGCAAGTCGGCAATTGTAGTCTGGCAGCTTCAAATATTAACCCCTTCAGCAATGGGACTAAACACGAGGGAGAAGGGGGACCAGAAAACCGGCCCATTTCCCATTAAGGGAGCCACCTCGGTTTTTTTAGCTCTTTCTCTCCCTCTCTCTTTGGCTTGTATCCATTCGGCCCCATTCAGCCTACTGTTTTAAGACGTTTACCCCCATCCAGGTGTCAATATTTTCCTGGCGAGCGGTAGCGAGCCAGCATATATATATATTTTTTGTTTTGACAGCAAGCTAAATCTGTACATTTTTCGATAGAAAAATTTCTCCGGCAAAGCCGGAGGATTTCTCCATACAATGCTGGCTCGCTATCGCTCGTCAGGAAGAGATCAACACCTGGATGGGGATAAACGTCTTAAAACAGTTGGCTGAATGGGGCCGAATGGATACAAGCCAGGGAAGGAGAGAAAGATTAAAAAAGCCAGTGACCCCCTTAATATTATTGGTGTTTTGTGTTTCTACTTCCTTTGTCATGGAAGTTGCTTGCTTCACAGACATTCAAACAATTGACCACTTGCGAGTTTCAGGCTATAAGGAAGTTGGAGTTGTAGACATTGATATTTAGCAGAATTACCAGCTATAATGCGGTTGTAGTCCATTAATTAATACATACAACTAAATTCAACATACGTTTATAAATACATACAACTAAATTCAACATACGTTTTATCCATTAGACATCTACTTTATTATTGTATTTCTGTTTAACCCCTTCTGTACTGAGATGTGTTATTAGTTTTATTATAGGTATATTTACTTTATTATTGTATTACTGTTTAACCCCTTCTGTACTGAGATGTGTTATTAGTTTTATTATAGGTATATTTAGAGTATTTTGTGCAGTTACAGAAGGATCTGTGGTAAAGAGAAGGGTTAATAGTGATAGTTCCAAGCATGTTAATTGATGGAGGCCCTTTTTAAACTGAATAAACATGTTTAATGTTTGCCAGAGTATTATTAAAAACACGTCGCGGTATAGAAGGGTTTAATATCGATGTTTACACCACCAACTTCCTTATAGCCTGAAACTCGCAAGTGGTCAATTACCGTCTGTTTTACATCAATAATCTTCTTTTGCATAGTTGTTCCTATTATTTTGTTTTGTTTTCTATAAGGTGTAACAGTTAGTGCGTTCTGCTCGAAACCGAAAGTTCCCGGGTTCGATTCCCGGGCAGCGAGAGAAAGATGGGCAGTCTAGTATGGGGCCGCAAGGTCTGTGTAGTCTTTGTATCTATGTAACACTGCGTAATATATCCCTCCCTCTCTATCTATCTATCTATCTATCTATCTATCTACCTATCTCTCTCTCTCTCTCTTCACACCCGATGGCTCTGTTTGGCAAGCAGTAGCCTACATTGAAATTTGCACTAGGTAGACTTTTGAGAGGTCCCAAAAGGACAGTTGCCCCTGTGTACAGTCGCGCTAATAAGTCATGTCGCGGCACCAAGTAGCCTATGTGTTGATCAATAATTGGTATCAGCCATATCTAAGCTTCATTTCTTCATATCGAGTGAAATATATATACATTTTCCTACACTTACTCACCCTATGCCAGCAATTAACAGGTTCTAAGTATCTCTCTTAACCCTTTATACTAGAAAAATAATGAATACATGCAAAAATCGCCCAAAAAGTGAACCATCTCCATTTAAGACTGGAACAAGACCTCACGGGCTTCACTGTTCATTGTAAAGCGGTGAATGTTAAGGCTCTCAGCCTATGCCCGAGAGGAAGTAAGTTGGAATATAGAAAAAAAAAAAAATCAAAAATCAAAAGCTGGCTACTATTTAGACGAAATTATTAAGTTTAAAAAGGGCCTCCAGAAATTAACAGACTTGGAATAATTTCACTTATATAACTCTTTTCACTACCACATATCCTTCTTAAACTGCACACAATCGTTTACAAATAGCTACCATAAAACCCAAAATACGTCGCCGGTAAAGAAGGGGTTAAATATTAGGTAAACACATTAACCCCTTCTGTACCGTCGGTTCCATGTTATTATAGTTATATTTAGACCATGTTGTGCAGTTTATGAAGGGGTTAAATATTAGGTAAACACATTAACCCCTTCTGTACCGTCGGTTCCATGTTATTATAGTTATATTTAGACCATGTTGTGCAGTTTAAGAAGGGAGTGCTTTTATAAGCTTGATGGAGGTCTAGCGAGGAAACTAAAGAATAAATGAATACATGTAATTATAGATTACACAAAACAAGCACCACCCCCTTAACCCTTTGAGTACCAGCGACGTGTTTTATATTGTATTCTAGCTATAGCCTATTTAGACGATAGTAGGCTATGCAGCTTAGGAAGGATCTGTGGGTGTTCAAAGGGTTGGTTGAGATCGTTTGAAGCCTTACATTTAGGAGCTTGATAGCCTTTATCTATCTATTGCCTGACGCCTTGATCCCCGAAGGGATGGCCACGAACGAACCGCCCCCATGCACCTCTGTCCCCAGTCAGTCGACGCCCCTCCCCCCAACCAGCACCGCCTTCGTTCATAATTATACTTCCTCACTCCATCCTTCCACTTCTCCTTCGGTCTACCTCTCCCTCTCTGTCCCTCCACCTCGCTCTCGTACACCCTCTTAGTCATTCTCTCGCTTTCCATACGCTCCATATGGCCGAGCTTGATCGTTTGGTGGTTCATATTGGGTCAGGAGTTATGGCTTAGATTAGAGAGAGAGAAGGAGAGTGAGAGAGAGAGAGAGAGAGAGAGAGAGTGTGTGTGTGTGTGTGTGTCCCAGCTGTTGATGAAAGCGATTCTCTATAGCTGGACGTACTTCCATTCTTTACGGAGAGAGAGAGAGAGAGAGAGAGAATAAGTAGAATCAACACACGCCGTTTTCTCTAATTGGCCATTCTCCCATTCTCTATAGAGAATTCTATATTCTATATTCTCTCTACACACTAGAGACCGATTACCTCACCAGATAGCGCCACCTCTCTCCTTTGTCCATCATTCATCACCTAGTCGACAGGGTTACCAAATCAAGTCCGCTAGATAGTTAGTAAATGTCGACAATCGCTACAATTAAAGCCCAATCTCTACAATATCGCTCCCTCCAAAAGGGTTCAAATCTACAAAATATCGCTAGAATAATGCCACAATCTCTACAATATCGCTCCAAAATTATTCAAATCCACAGAATATCGCTAAAATGTATGTAGCTAAATGTAAATGTAGGAGTGTAGATCGAAGTAAATACCTCTTAGGTCTAGCGGCAAAATAGCTAAATTGACAACACTGCTCCTAGACCTCTTAGTTGCCTCGTGTCTCGCGCGTGTGAAGGGTGTGGGGGTGATGGTGGTCTGTGCTGTGTTAATTAATTAAGCTATTCGACCGTTTATTCTGGCTATCATTAGACGATTGCATGCAGCTTGAGAAGGATCTGTGGGCATTATAAGGGTAATAACTATCTCCATTAGCCTCCGTCTCATAACAGCAAGAAAACAGAAAATAAAATAGCTACGTTATCGGATCTTGAAAGAGTTAATATATCGGACTTAATATCATATCGTGTTTTTTGAGATACTTAATAACTAATTGACACTTGACTATATACCACTTGTGTTAATGAAAGTGAAAACCGTATATATTTCCACTGAACTAACTACCCCTGACGATTGTTGGAGTGATTGGGATATTCTTTACCTCGATTTAATGACTATAACTAATTAATGACTACAATAATTCCCTACCGCACGAACACTATTACTTAAGTAGCCTATAGCCCGTATGACGTTCAAAGTGAGGAAGTGAGGAAAAGTGCGCAAACTACCGATCCTCCTGGCGTGACTGAAGGGCGAACAAGGCTACGGAGACCAGCTGATTGGACGGTAGGTTGTTGATTACTATCATATCTATATCTATCCATCTCCATGCATTCATCCATCCATCCATCTATCTATCTCCATGCATTCATCCATCCATCCATCCATCCATCTATCTATCTATCTATCTCCATGCATTCATCCATCCATCCATCTATCTATCTCCATGCATGCATTCATCCATCCATCCATCCATCTATCTATCTATCTATCTCCATGCATGCATTCATCCATCCATCCATCCATCTATCTCCATGCATTCATCCATCAATCCATCTATCTATCTCCATGCATTCATCCATCCATCCATCTATCTATCTATCTTCATGCATTCATCCATCTATCTATCTCCATGCATGCATTCATCCATCCATCCATCCATCTATCCATCTATCTATCTATCTATCTATCTTTCTTCATGCATTCATCCATCCATCTATCTATCTCCATGCATGCATTCATCCATCTATCTATCTCCATGCATTCATCCATCCATCCATCTATCTATCTCCATGCATGCATTCATCCATCAATCCATCTATCTATCTCCATGCATGCATTCATCCATCCATCCATCCATCCATCTATCTATCTATCTATCTTCATGCATTCATCCATCCATCCATCCATCCATCCATCCATCTATCTATCTTCATGCATTCATCCATCCATCCATCCATCTATCTATCTATCTCCATGCATTTATCCATCCATCCTCATCCATCTATCTCTCTCGTGCCAGACGTCATGATCCTGAAAGGGATGGCCACGAATGAACGGTCCCCACGCACCTCTGTCCCCCTCAGCCGACGCCCCTCCTCCCATCCAACACCACTTTCACACATATACTTCTCAACTCCATCCTTCCACCTCTCTCTTATTACTATTTATACTACCGGTATGTATTATTTATTTATTTATTGTTTATTGCGGACATAATTATATCTACCTAATGTATGGTTTGGAAGTCGTGTTTAAGGGGGGATGGGTGTATTTATTTGCTCGTTTATGTTAAGGGGGGATGGGTGTATTTATTTGCTCGTTTATGTTAAGGGTGGATGGGTGTATTTATTTGCTCATTTATGTTAAGGGTGGATGGGTGTATTTATTTGCTCGTTTATGTTAAGGGGGGATGGGTGTATTTATTTGCTCGTTTATGTTAAGGGGGGATGGGTGTATTTATTTGCTCGTTTATGTTAAGGGGGATGGGTGTATTTATTTGCTCATTTATGTTAAGGGTGGATGGGTGTATTTATTTGCTCGTTTATGTTAAGGGGGGATGGGTGTATTTATTTGCTCGTTTATGTTAAGGGGGATTGTGTGTATTTATTTGCTCGTTTATGTTAAGGGGGGATGGGTGTATTTATTTGCTCGTTTATGTTAAGGGGGGATGGGTGTATTTATTTGCTCGTTTATGTTAAGGGGGGATGGGTGTATTTATTTGCTCATTTATGTTAAGGGGGGATGGGTGTATTTATTTGCTCGTTTATGTTAAGGGGGATGGGTGTATTTATTTGCTCGTTTATGTTAAGGGGGGATGGGTGTATTTATTTGCTCGTTTATGTTAAGGGGGGATGGGTGTATTTATTTGCTCGTTTATGTTAAGGGGGGATGGGTGTATTTATTTGCTCATTTATGTTAAGGGGGGATGGGTGTATTTATTTGCTCGTTTATGTTAAGGGGGGATGGGTGTATTTATTTGCTCGTTTATGTTAAGGGGGGATGGGTGTATTTATTTGCTCGTTTATGTTAAGGGGGGATGGGTGTATTTATTTGCTCGTTTATGTTAAGGGGGATGGGTGTATTTATTTGCTCGTTTATGTTAAGGGAGGATGGGTGTATTTATTTGCTCGTTTATGTTAAGGGGGGATGGGCGTATTTATTTGCTCGTTTATGTTAAGGGGGGATGGGTGTATTTATTTGCTCATTTATGTATCTCCTGTTTTTTAGTTTCCTCCGTAGACCTCCATCAAGCTTATAAAAACACCCACCCAAGACCCTACTTAACGATAAACGTGGAATGTCGTCGGGAATAATTTGTTTCCTTTTCCCTGGACTAAGGCGTTAGTAGCACTACACGGTGGAGAGGTAGGCTATCCCCTACACCTCCTTCCCTCGTTGTTCCCATACCCCCACCTAAACCCTCCCATTTTCTCTCAGAAAATTTGGTAATTATACAGGAGAGCAACAATATACAGTAGGTAACAAATTTCGATAATCTTCAAGGACACTACATCCGCCTTATTAGAAACAATTTATTAGGGTAAATAGGCACCAATAGATTCGCCATATTTTTCTCCATATAGTCCGCATGGAGGATTTTCGTTATCAACAAATTGAAAAATACCCACTTCACAGACAAATACACCAAAAATCTAAGTCAAAGCGGGGGTGTGGGGCAGCAGCCCCCACCTATAATACTAGGATAGGTTAGGTTAGGCTAATGTCCTTTCAAAGGGGTATAGGCTAGTAAACACTAGGATAGCCTATGCCCAGTCAGAGGTAAGAAGAAGAGTCCTGCAGTAGTCTCCTTGAATGCTACCAAAATATAAAACAACAAATTAGGCCTACCTGAAAAACTCTTATCTGGTTGGTGATAAACATTTATCAAAATATGTTTTTTTTCCTCAGTTTCCGCGTCTGCTGAACAATCCAAAAACACGCTAAAAGGCGTTTTTTGAAGGGGGGAGTTGGGGGAGGGGTAGTATAACTAGATTTACCATAACGCAGGTCGCCGCGGAACACTCCCCCCCCCCCCCCTTTACCTCTCTTTACATAACCTAGTTCACACCCCCTCTTGCTAAACAAACTGGAATATTTTGTCATTACCATAACCTAACTTACCCATTTGACTTTCTTTTAATTTTGTTTTCTTTTCCCTCTCCCCTCCCCCGTTCCTTCCTCTCTCCTCCCCTCCCTCTCTCTCTCTTTCCCCCTCCTTCCCTCTCTCTCCCCATTCCTCCCTCTCTCTCTCTCTTTCCCCCTCCTTCCCTCTCCCTTCCTCCCTCCCTCTCTCTCTCTCTCTCTCTCTCTCTCATCCCCTCCCTCCCTCTCCCTCTCTCCCCTTCCCTTCCCTTCCCCCTCCCTCCCTCCCTCTCTCCCCTCTCCCTTCCTCCCTCCCTCCCTCTCTCTCCTCCCCCTTCCTCCCTCCCTCTCCTCCCCCGTCCTCCCTCCCTTCCTCCCTCCCTCCCTCCCTCCTCTCCTCTCCCTCCCTCCTCTCCTCTCCTCTCCTCTCCTCTCCCTCCCTCCCTCTCTCCCTCCTCTCCTCTCTCTCTCCTGTACTCTCTCTCTCTCTCTCTCTCTCTCTCTCTCTCTCCCCTCCTCTCCTGTCTTTCCTCTCCTCTTTCTCTCCTCTCCTCTCCTCTCTCTCTCTCTCTCTCTCTCTCTCTCTCTCTCTCTCTCTCTCTCTCCTCTCCTCTCCTCTCTCTCTCTCTCTCTCTCTCTCTCTCTCTCTCTCTCTCTCTCTCTCTCTCCCATCCCTCCCTCTTTCTCTCTCCTCCCCACCGGGAAGGACACATACAGGAATGTCCATATTACATAATAATATGCAGTCTTCCCTTTATTGTCACGGTGGTACTGTACTAATAGTCGGCGGTAAAATGCCATTGCCTCTACTGCCTCACCGTGACCCCCGACATTGATGGACTCTACTGCCTCACCGTGACCCCCGACATTGATAGACTACTGCCTCACCGTGACCCCCGACATTGATAGACTGGAGAATGTATTGTGTACAGAACGT
>CM064562.1:36044317-36076709 GCA_032716605.1 Paralithodes platypus
ACAGGTGACGCTAAATCGGTTAGAAAAATAGCGAGTTTGAGCGGTTTCTGCTATTCCCAAGTCTGTAAGGGAGTTGGAGATGTCTCCCACTGCCAAATAGTGATGGCCCAGACACGACGGGCGGTGGATTGGGACGGGTCCCCGCGCTGCTTACAACTCGCTCGTCTGCCTCCCAGCCCTTGTTCAAGGCAGAAATTTGGCAATTGTCATATGGACAAGTGCCGCAGTGATGACCGTATATTTTTATAGTACAGCCTGCACTGAAAGAGTTAATTTCCTATTTTATATGTTATTTTCAGACTGTACCGGGTAGTTGGCTGGGGAAGTTTGTAAACCATGAGGAAGATACGGTTACACCAGCTGCCGGAAGATGTCTCGTGCATCCTGAGTTACTGCCGAGCCAGGGATCTTGCTGCTCTTAACGCAACATCTACCTTGTTCCGTACCCCTGAGTAGAAATCTATGTTGTTGAGGTAAGATTTAGCCTGCCATACAAACTAACTAAAAGTTGACAGAATAAATATAAACAGCATATGACAAGGAGAAAGTTATTGATGTTATATGCATACATACATACATACAATGGTTTAATGTCCTTTTTCCATTACTGTACAGTTGTTGTTGTTCCCCAAGCTGCCTGGCTGAACAGCCCCAAGTCCCCGAGCAAGGCCAAGGCCATAACCGAGCGCCCCCACAGAACCCTCCCTGCCGACCACAATAAAGCCTGGGTGACCGAAGCCACTCCATGGCGGGGAGCTGAGGAGGTGCGGAAATGCCCGGGAAACCAAAGCCCCACCCAGGGCCCTGTGCCCTCAGCAATTATGAAGAGAAAGTTGAGGGGCAAAGGAAAAAATGTGACGCTTTGGCTTCCAATCTAGGTAGACTGGGAGGTCAATCCACGGAAGAGACGTCGTCACTTGAGATCTAGAAAATATAAAAGTAAAAGGAACAGTCAGAGTAAGCTATGGGTATGGCAGAGATTGCTCAGTTCTCACTCTGATAGACCAGCCCATCACCAGTAATTTTTCATTACATTGAGCGTATTTATCAATACCAAATATCAGTGTGGAATGTTTTCATAGAAATTTAAATTTATTTGTGTTTTTATGTTTTGTTAAAACCTTGTTACTTTCAATGCTTCCAAAACTCAATTCCTCCATCTGTCTACTCGTCCCCTTCCAGAAAACTTATGACCTACTTTTCAACAACATACAAATTAACCCTCTATCTTCTCTTAATTTTCTTAGTGTCTCTTTTTCTTCAGATCTCTCTTGGAAAGATCATATTACCACTAGCTAAAACAGCTTCCCAGAAGCTGGGTGTGGTAAACTGCCTCCGGGGGGTCTTTAGTCATGCGCAGCTTCTTTCGCTGTACAGAGGCACAGTACGTCCATGTATTGAGTATTGTTCACACGTGTGGGGAGGATCCTCTCACACAGCACTTCTAGACAAAGTAGAAAAGAAAGCCTTCCGTCTCATTAACTCACATACACTCACCAACTCTTTGTAGTCTCTCTCTTCGCCGCAATGTTGCATCTCTCACTATTCTACTGCTGTTACCATAATCAGTGTTCCTCAGAGCTCTCTCAGTGTAAGCTATGCCACCCCCTCTTCGTAGAGCACGTAGCACCTGTCTTGCAACACAATCCCACCCCTACTCTGTGCAACTCTTCAACCCAAGAGTGAAACGTTATTCTCAATCTTTCTTCTATTCAAAAGCTGAGCTCTGGAACTCTCCCAGAATCAGTATTTCCCTCTTCCTATTACTTAAATTGCTTCAAACTCCGTGTGTCCAGGCATTTTGGCTCGAACATCCCTTAATTTTGGCCCTGTCATTCTTTCAACTCTGGGGGAGGTACTCGCTACAGGCAGTTCTGTCTTTTGTCTCCCTCACTCACTTAGAAACTTAAAAAGAACTCTCCTTGTCTCCCCTCAGTAAAGTTCTGGCTCTACAGGACAGAGCCCTGTGGCGCCCCAGATCTCCATTCAATCTGGCAGCACGACTTTTTTGTATTATGCCCAGTGTTTCGATTCCCCTGATAGGAAACCCCTCATTGACCTTGGTTTAACTCCAATGCATTCAGCAGCTGCTGACAGGGTTCCACGCTTATAGTTTTCCCACAGTTCTACAGGGTCCTCCAGCGAGTCAAGCAGCACGTCAAGTCGATTTGAGACTGCTACTGCATACTGCCTTGCACAATCCTCATCCTTGAGCCTCAAGATGAAACCCGGGGGGATAGCATTTTGAGATTTTTCTAGTTTTGAGTCATAGCTTCAGTGTAGCAATAACAAGTCTGTGGTCGGTAGCAAAGAACTCGGCACTTCTAAAGACTCTGCAGTTCTGAAGGATTCTCCAACGAGTGCTTACAAGTACATGGTACATCATCAATCTCCTTGGCCACACCACCAGCATTGGAATACCAGGTCCAGCAGTGTGGAACCAGGATCCCGCAATCCTGAACTTCCTGGACCTTGCGAAGGTCAAGAAGAGAGAGCTGTTGACATTCCTGGTGCCAGAGCCATGGGGACCGACACATATCTCATAGCCAGCCCTATCTGTGCCCGTAACTGCATTGAAATCTCCAAGGACAATGATGGTGTTCCGAGGGTGGCACTGTTCAACAATGAGTCAAGTTTGGTGTAGAACAGTTCTTTCTCTTCTAAGTCACTCATCTCGGTAGGAGCATACACTGCAATAAGAGAGGCATATGACTGATAATATATTTTGTGAGGGTATTGACAATCTCGCGGACAAGTTTAACCTTGCAACCCCCCGTTACGACGCATGTGCAAGTAGACTGGGATGGTATGGACATGTGGAGAGAATGGATGAACAAAATTGAGTGAAAAGATGCAGGTCTGTGATTGTGAAGGGAGCTGCACCAAGGGGTGGACCGAGGAAGACCTGGGATCGGACTATACGTGCCGATTTCAAATCCAAAAACTTGACAAGTGAAGCAGCCCTTAACAGGGTTGCCTGGCATGCCAGCATTGGGACAGGAGACTGAAACTGCACGTATGTGTGGAGCACTCAGTCTTAAAATTTTATGTATGTACTGAATGTATGTGATCTCGGAGGTGTTTTTCAGTTTTCACTCTCCCACAGTACAGTACAGTACTTCTTAGTAAGCTGACGTTATCTGCATAATTATTAAGAGCAGCGGGGGTGTTGGGGCAACAGCTTCCATGTTAGGTAGCCTAAGGTTGTCCTTAGGTTAGTGCGAATATTGTTGTCGGAGGAGTGCCTGGAATTCACTAGCAAATAATGTAGTGACGGTACCAATAGTGGTGGCGCCGCGGCAGTGGCCACATTCAAGTCGAGGTATGACAAACACGTAAGCACATGAAACACAAAGGCTAGCACAACTTGGAGGTGGGCAGACAAGACAAGAAGTCTCTTCTTATTCCCCCCACTAACTGTTACTATAGGTAGCGTCAACAATTTTGATCCCCTGATCTCTTTGTAACTCAATAGGGCCTAGACCAATCTGGCTTTAAATATCCACACCTATTTCCTAGTGGACACTTCCCAATTCTTAAATGATAGAAACGTCAGCCCGATTGCTTTCATTCATTTTGAGTTATAAGAAGTTAAGGGGTCCAAATTATTGTCAAATTCGCTGGGGCTACCTTTAGGTAAGTATTACTAGGTAAGGCTTTGTATATGTCCACGAGTATCGACACTAGGCCGCGTTCACGCTCAACGGAAGGCCCAAATCTATAGAATTACCATTATTTGACCCCAGCTGGCAATACAGTATATATGATGATGACAATATGTCCTGGGCTAGGGGGGGGGGGGGGGGGGCAGCCTCAACCCAAAAGCCGTCAAATTAGAAGCTAACGTAACGGTCGTGACCGAGTGTGCAAACCGCGGCGAAAGGCAGGTTGAATGATACAGTTTCTTACAGTTTCTTACAGTAGATCCTCTGGAAAAAGGCAAACTAGGCCTGTGTATCCAGCTCAGTGCCAGTACTTGCACTACTGCGGTCGTTCACTGTGTTGGCGGCGGCGGCAGCAGACGCAACATTTTTACTATTCTGTATTTTTGCTTTATAATCAAACTTAAAATCTTGTCTTCCCCATGCTTTATCAAGATTAATTTCAAACTCCCTTATTGATTCGGAATCGACTACATACTGGGGCAGTGCGTTCCACTTATTTACCACTCTATCACAAAATGAGTTCTTTGCCTTTTCAAGCCTATTTCTTTCTTTGTAAATTTTCTTAGAGTGTCCTCTCGTTCTTGTTCCCTCCCGCATCAAGAAGATACCTTCACACACATCCTCATCATACTTTCCTGACACTATCTTAAGTCTCTATCATATCCCCTCTCTTTCTCCTATATGCCAGTGTCGGAAGTCCCAGTGTCCTCAACCTCTGCTCATAGCCCGCGTTCTTCAACGTTGGTACTAGCTTGCTAGCTCTCCTCTGCACTTTCTCCACTACTTCTATATCCTTTACCATATATGGAGCCCACACCTGGTTCGCATATTCCAGGTGCGGCCTAACCAGCGCTGTATAGAGATTCCTGAATATTTCTTCGTCAAGTGACACAAATGTCCTCCTTATCAGCCCTACAATTCTATTGGCTTTGTTTATCTTTTCCGCTAAATGTTCTGAGAAATTTAACTTATTGTCTATCACTACTCCTATATCCTTTTCTGCATTCACTTCCTCCATCGCTTCATACATACTGTATGCTACCTTGTCTATCTTGCTTGTCCAAATCTGCATGTACTTGCATTTTTTTGGATGAAAAGGCATTAACCAATGTTCAGACCATCCCTTCATGCCCTCCACATCTCCTTGAAGAAAACCTACATCTTCCTTACTCCTCACTCTTCTATACAGCTTAGTGTCATCCGCATACAGGTATATCTCACTTCCATTGGTTATAACTTCAGGTAAGTCGTTGATAAATATAACAAACAGTAGTGGTCCCAACACAGATCCCTGAGGTACCCCACTTGTACTGTAATTTCCCTCCGCCTATTCCATTCACCAGTACCCTCTGTCTCCGATCTTTCAGGAAGGCTTCTATCCATTTCACACATTTCTCCCCTATATTATAGCTTCTAACTTTCTCTATTAACCTTTTATGTGGGACCTTATCGAAGGCCTTCATAAAATCGCAATATACCACGTCTATAACATCACCATCCTCCAGAATTTGCATCCAATCATCTACCACCTTAATTAGCTGTAGTACCGTCGACCTCCCCGGCAAGAATCCGAACTGTCTCCCACTGAAAAGTTGGTTTGATTTCATATGCTCCATTATTCCTTCTCTAATTACCGTTTCCATTAGTTTTACAACACAGTCTTGTCAAACTGACTGGTTTATAATACCGGTAATTATTGTGAGGATTTTGTAAAACATTAGGCCTATAACCCTAACTTATGCTTTTTCAGGTAGGCTAGACTGCTGCCTTTTCTGTAGGAAACGGGTCATGGATGCCAATTTCCGAGACATTTTCGATAGCATAAAAAATGAAACGTGTATGTCTCTGATCCTTGAGTCATTTGTTCATATCTTGTGTGATTATTGGTAATTTTTCTCAAAATGTTTATATTTCAGTGCCAGTACAAGTCAGAACACAGCCCTCCGAGACAAGTTTATGTCAGTGATGGGGCCGGTGTTTGCTGGTGGTGATGAAGGTAACATACTGACCCTCCTTACCTCCCTGGCCAATGTCTGTCAGCACGATGAAGGCCTCCTGGTCACCCCAATTGATGCCGACACTAACAAGAGTGTCGGCGGTGATGCATCTGAGCTGCCCGCCAGAGATAAAGCTACAGGTTAGAATTACACATTCTTACTGCTATAATAACTAAATCTTTAAGTACTGTACAGTACGGTACAGTTTTGCTAATATATACAGTACCGGTAGTATGGATTTTTTTCTTCAGAGAAGCTTGTATTTTTTTGTTCTTACCTTTACTGTATATACAGTACTGTAGTAGCTAAAATTATTTCAATAGGCTTGGCTTTGATGTACCTGCAAGAACGATATCAGGAAGTTTAGCTTCCCCTATAGATGTATTGACAAATGGAATGGGCTGGAGGAGGAGGTGGTAGGGGCAAGGAACATCCAGATTTTCAAGACAAAATTGGATAAAAAGTAGACTGAGAGACGGGAAAACACGAGCTTAGCTCAACTCCTGTAAACTACAATTAGGCAATTAGGTAAATACAGTACTGTAAAGTCAGTGAAAATAGGTTAGCCTAAACAGACCTCGGATGCGGAAATACCCTGAGCCGAACAGGCCAAGTGGGATATCTCTATTGGTCTAACTGGTAAGGTGTCTGCCTCACACCCAAGGGTCGAGAGTTCGTGCCCCCACCAGGGCATGATATTTTCGTGAGGCTATTTCCGCATTTAACGAAGTTTAGGTGTGCTGGTAAAATTTTTCAGATGGTTGAGAGTAAGATCGGAGCTCCATAAATCCTCTTTCGGGTATGGTGTAAAAACCGATCCCCACAGGACAAGGAAGGGGAGAGGAGAGACCAGGGAGTGTATGTGAGACGCGCTTGGGTTGGGTTGTGGAGTTGCCAGCCGCCCAAGCGAGTTGCCAACTGGGCAGTTAGTAGGTGCGTGTATGCAGCGCTCAGTGAAGTTGACTCACCATTCCCGTTCATCTCTCTGACGGACTCTCGGTCGATTCGGCTCAAGCTTGTTCCTCTCTGTTCGGAGCTTTCGCTTCCCGGAAGGTGAAGTACGGTAGTGTAAAGTCAGTGAAAATAGGCTAGCCTAAACAGACCTCTGATGCGGAAATACCCTGAGCCGAACAGGCAGATGAGGACATAATAATTTACTGTTGAATAAAATCAAATTATCTATCTACTGTTTATATTCTGGCACATACCCCATTGGGGGGGGGACTCGAGACAGAGGGACAGAACAGGGACAACACAGCAAAAAACAAAACACGTAATCACACATATCTAGGTCGTCCAAGAGAAAAACCCAGCGACCCAGGCCCATTTGGGGTCCCCAGCATAAGATTCCCAGGTCCCAGATCTGCCGGAGAGGCTCCGGTTTCTGCAAGCAGACATGCAGCAAAGCTGTTTATGTTTTCTGCAACTTTAGGACATAGTGTCAGTTGGAGGGGTTATTAAGTCATGTGAGAATCCTAATGCAGTGGCTCTTTTATTGTTCTTTACGTTAGCTGAACAGCTATCTGTCCCAGTTGTGGACATGTCTATTGATATAATATGTGAACATGTGTGCCACTTGGAAAATATACACTATAATTTAATTAATGATTACTGATATTTTATTTATTTTTTATATACCAGGTATATAATTACAGTGATGATGATAATGAGTATTATGCTAGCCTACATAACCAGAGCACCTGTAGTATCATTACAGTGATGATGATAATGAGTATTATGCTAGCCTACATAACCAGAGCACCTGTAGTATCATTACAGTGATGATGATAATGAGTATTATGCTAGCCTACATAACCAGAGCACCTGTAGTATCATTACAGTGATGATGATAATGAGTATTATGCTAGCCTACATAACCAGAGCACCTGTAGTATCATTTATTACAGTGATGATGATAATGAGTATTATGCTAGCCTACATAACCAGAGCACCTGTAGTATCATTTATTTTTGTTTTTGTAATCTTATCAGAGAACAAGTAACTCCTCCTGTAAAGGTGGTGAACTTGAGTAAATGGTGGAGAGAGACCCTGGATGAACTGAGCAGGGTCCTGAGTGGATGGTTGGAGGGTGGAGTGGTGGAGATAGAGGTGGAGGTACTGGCTATCCCTGGTGGAGTGGCTGCCCGGGCCAAGTCTCTGTCTCAGGTAACTGTAATCATTTTCCTTCTGTTGGCTTTGAACTACAGTATCTCACTTAACCCTTTTTTCTACCACAGATCCTTGTTAAGCTGCACAAAATCGTCTAAACATAGCTTGATTAAAATTAAAATACGTTACCGGTACAGAAGGGGTTAAGGGCCATACTCTGTATGTCATTCCTGTCACCAACCACAGTTATCAGGGCTAGCCTTTACCGTACAAGGCAGCAGAGGGGTTTTGCTCAGGGTTTTTAAAATATAAAATTTGAAAACAAACTCAAAAGTTACTGTTCAAATTAATATAACAAACTCATTATAATTAAAAACTATCGAGACGACAACACACTAAACAAAATCTATCTGACCTTGACCGGGCTTGAGACAGGTTACCTACCAGGGTGAATGAGTCCCATCAACCTCACCTTTTTAGTCACATTTTCTTGTGTGCAAAGGTTTTGTAACTCATTGGTCTGGTTAAACTACCATTAAAATAGAGGAAGAAAGAAAAAAACAAATTGTTTGGAAAGGATTACAGGGGAGGTTATCTTTTTCCTTTTTTTTTTTTTTTTTTTTTTTTTTTCTATGTGAATGAGGGAGACAAAAGGCATAACTGCCTGCAGCGAATGCCTCCCCCAGATGCCACCAAGGCTCCCTTTTCTCGGGAAGAATATAATGGAGGGCATATAATATCAGTCTCTAGCGTTCTTCAAATGCAATTTATTTCATAATGTCTACAGAAAATATTGTGAGTGAATATACGGTACTTTACTATCCCCTCATTGTAATATTGTTATAGTAGTGTATCTAATTTATTTGCCTAGTACTAGACAGTTTGATTCAGTTAATTGTCTTTCATCTATCATTACTCTTACTCTTACATCTGAATATTATAATGTAAAACTTGCAAAACAAACAAACCAAAACTGGGATGACACAAGATAAACGCAAAGGAACTAATCAAACTCGCTATGTGGAAATAACGCTTAATAAAATCAAATTTAAAAGTTTTAGAATGACATAGAATTTATATGTATTTAATTTTTAGTTAATAATTGCAATTATTTCAGGTTCCTTTGCAGTTTTTACCAGACACCTGGCTGACAGCTGCTACCGACTCTCTGCTCAGTGTTATAACAACTACAAAAGATAATGCTTTGGTGAGTTATAAATGCTGTCATATTTGTTTCTTCACACTGGGGTACTTTGATTAATTAAACATGTTATGATTTATGTGATATTCATCAGAAAGTTATTATGAAGAAATATATTGATATGTTACATTGCATTCCAGGTGTTGAAGTTACTGGTTGTACTGTGGAGAAAATATATGAAACTCGACAACTTACCTGAAATGCATGCCGAACACAGAAACAAAACATTAACTAAAGTCTCGACACCAAAAATAGTATATCAGAATTGCAAGACGTGAAAAATTATAATTCCTTGAGCACAAAAATAATAAATTATTTTATTTATTATTATTATTATTTTTGTTGTTATTATTAAACTCAGGATGGTAGTTGTTGTTGTTCCCTAAGCTGCCTGGCCGAACAGCCCCAAGTCCCTAAGGAAGGCCATGGCCACGGTCGGGCTTTCCCACAGACCTCTCAAGGAGTGTAGATTGTGTTGTTGGCATAAGTGGTTGTGTGAAATGCAGTCTTCTATGATGTGTTTAATAGTATGGGGTGCTGTGTTACAACCCGGGCAGGAGTAGACGACGGAGTCATCCAGTCTCTTTGATAGCTCTGAAGGGCTGGATGGTGTCCGCATCTCAGCCTGGCCAGGTGGACTCGGTCGGGCCAGGCAACTACCAGGATGGTATTAAAGCCTATGGGTGGTGATGTGGGTAGAGTGAGTCAACTACCACACACCATATACATAATGTTATATTGTGTGTCTCTATCTATTGATCTACCTATCAACCTATCTATCTATCCATCTATCTACAGTATATCCAACCATCCATTCTTCTCCCTCCCCCTCTCTCTATCAGGTGTTGAAGTTACTGGACGTACTGTAGATGGTGGTGTGGGTCTGGACGGTAGTAGAGCCTCCTCCTAGTGGTGGTGGTGGTGGTGGTGTAGGAGGGAGTCACCACCTACCACACGCCTGGCTCTGGCTACACTACCCTGGTTGGCCACGGACCTTAACCTCCGGGACCTCAAGCCTCAGAACGCCAGGATCTTCACTCACGCAGCCGCCAAGCTCAAGTGGAATGAAAGTAAGGGTTTTTTATTTTTAACCTCCAGCAGGTATAGCTAAAAAAAAAGTATCATACAAGGGCAATACAGGTTGCTTAACTCTCACAGCCTCTCAATTTAGTTTCTTCAACTTTAAATCATTGTACCGGTACTGCGATTTATCCCACCAGAGTTAAAAGTCTACTACTATGTTGAGTATATATCCAACAATATGCTGCTGTTGGTGTAATTTTTGGTTGTTGTTGTTGTTGTTCCCTAAGCTGCCTGGCCGAACAGCCCCGAGTCCCTGAGAAAGGCCATGGCCACGATCGGGCTTTCCCACAGAGCTCTCATTGAGTGTAGATTGTGTTGTTGGCGTAAGTGGTTGTGTGAAATGCAGTCTTCTATGATGTGTTTAATGGTATGGGGTGCTGTGTTACATCCCGGGCAGGCGTCGACAACGGAGTCATCCAGTCTCTTCTGATAGCTCAGGAGAGCTGGATGGTGTCCGCATCTCAGCCTGGCCAGGTGGACTCTGTCCTCGCGAGGAAGGGAGGATTCGGAAGGATGGATTTCGGGAGGTCGTGCATGCAGCTGCGTGTTGTCTGTGAGTGAGTGGATGGATCGGTGAGAGATATGAGTATGGATGTGCTTCTGGAAGTTGGCTCGGGGTGGGCAGGGAGGGAGAGAGGACAATAATTGTGTGTGATACCGTGTGCTGGGTGTTGTTTTGATATTTCTTGGTGTCTGTGGGTGTGTTGCCATGTAGTTTAGTGGGTGGTCTTGGTTCGTGGAGGCTGCTGCCAGGAATTGAGCGCCTCTCATGTCCAGATGGTCCCTGACTTTGAGGATCCTGGCCTCCTGATGTAGGTGATCTGTGGGTGAAGTAGCTGTGCAGCCTGTAATGATCTTCAGGGCTTTGTTTTGAATAGTCTGTAAGGTCTTATGATGTGTTTCAGCTAGGTTAGAAGCCCAGGCTGGGCTTGCATATTCCATCACTGATCTTATGTATTGTTTATATACTGTGGTGGTAGTTTCTTTGTTGTGTCCAAATTTTGTGTGAGCAAGTGACCTGAGGGCGTTAAGTCTGGGTGTCAGTTTCTTTTTAATGTTTGTGGTGTGCTGTTTGAATGTCATATGAGTATCATATGTTACTCCTAGGATTTTGGGTGTGTGTGTATGTGTTAGGGGTGTGTTGTTTATGGTGAGTTGAGGGATGTATTCGTGTTCTCCTGTCCAACTTGTGAGCAGGGTTGCGGTGGATTTGGCTGGGGCTAGATTAAGTCTGTTTGTAGTGCACCAACCATGTAGTGTGTTGAGATAGGGTTGAAGGAGATCTGTTGCTCTTTTTGGGTCATGGTGTGTGCATGTGAGTGTTATGTCATCTGCATAGGAGGCTAAGTTTATTTGGGGCGTATTGGGTGTAGTTATATCGTGCATGTACAGATTGAAGAGTGCGGGCGATAGGACGGATCCTTGTGGGACTCCGTTTGGAAAGTTTCTGATTTTAGATGACTGACCGGCAAAAGATATGTGTGCACATCTGCCTACTAGGAAGTTGGCCAGCCACCTTTTTGTGTTGTTGTGCATGTTTGTGTTGTAGATTTTGTTTGTTAGGTTGTGGCGGGGGATGGCATCGAAGGCTTTACTAATGCCGAGTGTGGGTAATAGTGATCTGTGTGGTGGTCTAGCTGAGTTGATGCCGTCAAAAGCTCTTTGTGTAAGGTCTGTGAGAAGAGTGTTTGTGGAGTGCAGTGGCCTAAAGCCATGTTGTGTTGGAGCTAGGGGTAGGTCGGGTGTAATTAGTTGTAATACTAGGCGTTCTATGACTTTGGAGGGGGAGCAAAGGAGTGTGATGGGGCGGTGCGAGGAGGGTAGCGTGGGTCTTTGTTGGGTTTGGGGAATGTGATGATGATACCATGCTTCCAAATGTCTGGTATTGTGTTGTGTGAATAGCTGTAGTTTGATATGTTAGTGAGTGCTTGTATGCCTTGTGGTCCCAGGTGTCTGAGGTGTATGTTGCTTATGTTGTCTAGGCCACAGGCGGGTGAGTGCTTGAGATTGTTGATGATATGCTTTGTCTGGTGATTGGTGAAGAGTGTATAGTCAGGGTCTGTGGGGAATTGTCTCTTACGTCGGATGACACGTCTGTCGTCTTTGTGAGGTTTTAGGTGGCTGACATGTGAGAAGTGATTGATGAGAGTGTTTGCTTGTTGTTTACATGAAGGAGTAGAGTCTGTTGTTGTGATTGCAGCATGTGATTGTGTTGTGTTGCTGTTGGAAAGTGTGATGCTGTTTAGTGTTTTGTAGAGTTTTTTGGGGTTTGTTTTGTGATCAAGTGTTTGTAGGAAGTTATTCCAATTTAGTTTTTGTTGTTCTTGTATTTTGTTGTTAGTTTGGGTGTTGAGTGCTTGAATTTGTTGTGTGATGTCTTGTGTGTGGGGTGCTGGGGAGTGTTTCAGTGTGTCGCGTTGTCTGATGAGGTTTTGAATTTCTGGTGTGAAGTTGGGGTTGTCTTTTTCTGTTACCTCTTGGAATGTGTTTCTTGTGAGCGTTTTGGATAGTTTTATTGAGTATGTGTACAGCATTGTTGATGTTAGTGATGGGTGTACTGTTTAGAGTTGTGAAGTGTTGTTCTGTCTCATTTGTAAATGCTTCCCAGTTAGCTCTTTTATAATTGGTGTATGTGTGTTTGTGGCTAGCTGGGGTGAGTCTGGTTTTGGTGGTGATAATGATCGGGAGGTGGTCAGAGCCTAAGGTTCTGACCACCCTCCAGGATGTTGTGGGGGCGAGTTCTGGGGAGCAAAAGGTGATGTCTGGAGATGATGGGTTATAGAGGGCTTGGTGAGGAATATGGGTATGTTGATGGATGTCGTTAAGGATGATGAGGTTTTCTGTTTGGTTTTGTAGTACCAGCCCTCTGTCTGTGTCGGGGTTGTCGACAAACCAGGCCGACGTCTTGGCGTTGAAGTCACCACCCAGGATGATGTGTGGGGTGTTTGTGATGTGTTGTAAGTGTGGTCTGTATTCATTTGGTACTGTAGGGGATGTTTGGGGAGGGATGTATGTGTTTATGATGGTTATGTTGGATTTGTTGCCAGTGCGTATTTTAATTGATTGTATTTCTGTTGTGTTATCATTTGGGGGGAGGAGGGATTTGGTTTGTACACTGGTTACTATGTATGATATTTCATTGTGTACCAGGGTGATGAGTCCACCGCCCCCGCCGACAGCCCGGTCTTGTCTGATGGTGGTGAAATTATGAAATGTGGGTGTTTTTTGTGATGTGCGAAGTTTTGTTTCTTGTAAGATGGCAATGTGTATGTTGTGTTGTTTGATGAAGTGTGAGAGTTCGTGTTTCTTTGTGTTAATGCCATCTATGTTCAATTGGAGAATGTTAATGTTATGTGCACGATGTATGTTGGGTGCTGCTGCACGAGGATGGGGTGGGGGTGAGGGAGGGGCTGGAGGTTGGGATGGGTGAGGTGGGGGTGGGGATTGGGGAGCAGGAGATGGGGGTTGGAATGGATTAGGATGGGGTGTGGTATGTTTGAGTTGAGGATGTGGATGGTATGGGGAGGTTAGGTGGGTTAGGGAGGAGAGGTGGATGGGTTTTAGGGGGGGGAGTGGATGATATGGAAAGGCTAGGTGGGTTGGGGAGGAGAGGTGGACGGGTTTTAGGCGAGGGATATGACTGGGAGAGGGAGGGGCATGAGGAACAGGTCCAGGTGTTCGTGTAGTGTTTCTTGGAGGCAAGTGTTGTACAGGTGAAGTGGGTCCAGTTCCTGCATGCATTGCAGAGAACTGAACCCTTAGTGTGGCGACTCGAAGTGATGGGTTTTGAGCAAGTTGGACATATGTATGTGTACGTGGGTCCTGGGTTGCTCTCAATGTCTCCGGCTAGAAGAAGTCTTCGAGAAATGACAGCCGGAAAGTCATTTCTCGGTGTAGGAAAAACTGTGTGATGTGTGTGTGTGGTGTGAGAGGTGTGGAAATTCCCGGCGCGACCGAAGCCACTCCAAGGACCCGTGCCCCCAGGGGGGGGGCAGGGGATAGTTGTGACGGTTTGGCTCCCGAAACTGCTCCCCGCGGCCGGCATCCGGTTGTCCTCCACTGGTCGATTGATCTTGTCTCCGGCTGTGGAGGGTCGGCAGCCATCCGCAGTTGGCAGCTCCGGGAGGTGGTCCCACGGCGTAGACGCCGCCACATCAGGACCAGGTAAAATTGGTTGCCTAAATGGCACAAGTTTTAAAATTGACAATGGGGCAAAAGTCTTAAAGCTGCCAAAGTTTGGCTGAGGAGGGACAAAAGTAAAGATGCTTACTTGCTCTTGTAGTTTTTAAGTTAATGTTAGTTTTAGCCTACTTAATTGGAACCTTGATAGCGTAATGCATATTGCGCGGAATTTCGATGAGAGTATCCGTGGTTAAGAGTCCTCGGAGTGCCACATGTATTTGTTGATTTCATTAATTGAGTTTAGATGTGAAGTTGGTTGGTGTAAAAAACAAGTCAATTGATTTTAGCTACTTTAGGACGATTTTGTAGTTGTGGATGTTAGTGGTAAAGAAATTTAGCAAATTTTTACTGAATAGGCTAATATTTTCAGTCTAAAAGCTTAGGATAGGAAATTGCATTGAATCCATATATATAAAACTAAAACATTTCTACTCTTATTACAGTGCACAAAGACCTTGGCAGATTTAATCTACAGTCAACGAATCTACAGTTGGCGAGAATCTTCAGTCAACCCTGATGAACTCTTATCGGACTAATATACAGTATATTTGGTTAGTATTTTGTGGTATTTGGTATTTTAAGTTTAGCAGTCCTTGTTCAGTGGCAGACTCAAGACAGAGCCTGAATAGGGTCAACATACGGTAACTGAAAACACTGAAGGAACTTTAAATAAAAAAACTAATGGGCTGAACGTGTTAAAATCTTAAAGTAATGGGGCTAAACACGAGAAGGTGGACCAGAAAAATGGCTAATCTTAAATGTTTAAATTTTGTAATCTAAAGATGGCAGGTTCCTCTTAAATGTTAATCTATTGTTCACCAGGTATAAAAACTTTGCGTGAATGGCACAAGTTATACAATTGATAATGGAGCAAAAGCCTTAAACCTTTGAATACCAGTGAAGTGTTATATTTTATTTATCTATTTATTGCTGGATGCCTTACTCCCCTAAATGTGGGTGGCCATACACAGAATGCCCACAAGCAGACCTATCCCCAGTAAGAGGGACAACCTGAGCCAGTTTACTGAAGGACTTTCAGGATTGAGTACTCAATTTATGGTCTGTCCGACCATGAGGCCCTGTATGTATATTTTCAGCACTATTTTTCTAGTGGTGTGCGGCTTGTCCATCCACTAACCTGCCCTACCCTTAGGTAAGCAGTACAGATTTTTATCAGGTTTACTCCCCTAGACTGGTTGTTGTTGTTGTTCGCCAGGCTGTCTGGCCGAACAGCCCCAAGGTCCCGAGCAAGGCCAAGGCCATAAATGAGCGCCGCTACAAAACCCTCCCTGCTTACCACTAACAAAGCCCGGGTGACCGAAGCCAGTCCAAGGCAGGGAGCTGAGGAGGGTGAGGAAACGCCCGGGAAACCAAAGCCCCACCCAAGGCCCTGTGCCCTTCAGCAATTAGGAAGGGAAAGTTTGAGGGGCAAGGGAAAAATGTGACGCTTTGGCTCCCAATCTGCCAACTTCTAGGTTGGCAGTAGGGAGGTCAATCCACGGAAAAGACGCCACCACTTGAGATCTAGAAGATATATAAGTAAAAGGAACAGTCAGAGTAAGCTATGGGTATATGGCAGAGATCGCTCAGTTCACACTCTTGATAGACCAGCCATCACCACATGACTAGAACCCAATCCTCTCAGCATCAGCTAGGAAAGGCCCTAGAAAGCCGCCTTTGGCAGGGGGATAGCTCCCCTATTTCAACTCCTTTCGGGGTTGGGCACCCGCCTCCCTAGACTGGTTGCCAACCAAGGCTGAAGAGTCCCATCCACCATAATATATTTTATACTAGCTATATTTAGAAATTATACAGCTTGGGAAGGATCTGTGGAAATAGTTTGAAGCTTTATGTTAGAAGAGTTTCCTAAGATTAACCCCTACACCCCGGAAGGGCTCTTTAACGCCCATAAAAACCTCGGCCCGCGCAACCCGGAAGGGCTCTTGAACGCCCATTGCTTGCGTGAGTGCTTTCGAATGCCGCGCGTAAATTTTTGGTATCGTGGGAGGGTAGGTGGCGCCACCAGGCGTAAACTACGCCACAGCAACAGTATCTACCCCGACGCCATCATGGATAGTACGCCAAATAGTGATTCCGCTGTGTCCGATACCGTGCTTCCTACGACGCCCGTGCTAGTTCGTCGTGCCTTACCCCGACGCCATCGCCTAAATGTGTTATCTCCCGGAGGTATTGAGACGACATTGCGACTTTATGAGCATTATGCCAAGCATAATGTTGATGATGAAGGCAGTGATCACTCCAGTAATTATAAGTCGAGTGATTATGGCGATGAGAGTGACAAAGAAGAGCAATTCCTGGGATTTGCGAGAGAACATGAGTGATGAGAGTGATGAAGGTGATGTACCAGTTTTTGAGGAAGCTGGTTTACCTACAGACGGTGAACTTGAGAGAGTGAGGGAGTGGGAGAGTTCAAGGTCACTCACCAAATTTCGCATGAGTGACACGACCCCAAGCCCTTCGCCAGCTAAATCGCCTTTCAAGCTACACATATATAAGAAGCAAATACTTGAAAAGGCGGCCACGGCAGCTAGGGAACAAGCCAAAATACTTGGTGAGGATGAGGCTGTGAGTGAGGGTGAGCGTGGTGACTCTTCTCGCCCGCCATTGTCTCCCTTATCTACCCACGCCACCCAAGATGACCCGGATGACACGGGGACCGCCATTCTTCCCCACCACCCCCAGCACTGCCAAGGGTTGAGGACCCCCCACTTTCGGCCTATTTGCCTCCTAGGTCCCCCGACAGGAGACATACTGCTACCGAAAAGGGGAAAGGCAGCAAATATGGCAAAAAAGGAAAGAAGAGTAAGCGAGTTGTGTTCGAGGCTCCCGCGGCGTCCACCCCTGCCCGCCCCAGTCATACGCCCCCGCAACTTTGCCCACGGTCCTCCCCACCTCTCCAGCCGTCAACATATGTGCCTGACGAAGTCTTTGAGCTCGCATCACCAATACCTGGGCCTGGTGACAGTGAAGCATTGCTTTCTGTCACTCGTCGCAGGCCAAGGAGCCCAGGAACCTCGGGGGGACACAGCCTCACCTGCCACTCCTTCCCCACCTCGCCCACCCGCACGCCGCCCACGCATCACTCGTTCCCCGCCAGATTATGTGGGGGCCACTGATGATGGAGGACACCTCTCTGTGGACTCTGGCCATGTGTACATAGGTCCACCGTCAGGGCAAGATGCCCACTCTGCCGAGGAGTAGATGGACATCGACGACCCTCGACCCATCCGCTTGGCCCGGCGTCGGGCTGGCCGCCGCCCTCCCCGCCCTAGGGGGCGCGCCTCCCGAGTTGGCTGTGGGCGTGCTGGGCCACCAGCTGGAGCTCCTCGTCAGCGTAGACAAGACCCATTATACGTTTTTCAGTGGCAAGACGTAGTTGATGGGGATGGATACAACCCTGATGTGCCAGCTTTTGATGAGGTACTGGAGGGTTCAGGCATTACCCCAATTCCTGCAGGCCCCAATGCTCCACCACACAAACTATTTGAGGCCTTCTTGATGAGGAGGTGGTAGGCTATGTTGTCAAAGAGACAAATAAGTAGCACCAATTCCAGGTCCACTTTTTGGGCAAGGTGACCAAGGGCCACATGAAGGGCAGTGGACCCCAGTGACTCATAAAGAGTTCATGGTGTTCCTGGCACTCACCATGCTAATGCCTCATGTCAAGAAGCATAGGTTGCCTGACTATTGGATCACCAATGATATCATATCCACCCCTGCCTTCGGAAAATATATGTCTCGCGACCGGTACCTTGATATTCTCGCAGGCTCCATCTTGTCACCAACCTTGACGTCCACATCCCAGACAAGCTGTGGAAGATTAGGACGTTGTACGAGATGATGCGAGAACGCTTCACCTCCTACCTCAAGCCCTTCCGCAAGGTCGTCATTGATGAGTATCTTGTGCTGTTCTGGGGAAAACTCAGCTTCCGGCAGTACATCCGCAGAAAAAGATATCTCCTTGGCATAAAATTCTTTGTGCTGTGCGACTTGCCAAACTGGCTATGTCCTGGACTTCCTGGTCGACAGCGGGAAGGAAGGGGACGTGCTGTGGACCCCCTCATTGGCTTTTCCGGAGCACTGCTGCAAGCCATGAAGGACCGCTAATATCACAAGAATCACGACCTCTACAGGGACAATGACTACACGTCCCCCACTCTCTCACAGTACCTGCATGAGCGCAAGACGGGGATGTAGGCACAGTACGAGGGAAAAGGAAGGGCATGACACCTTTCCCTACAAAGACCAAAAAAGGTGATGTGTTCAGGAAGAAGTCGGGGCCCATTCTGGCTATCCACTGGCACGACCAGCGGAAGGTCAACCTCCTGAGCACCATCCACAAGGGGGAAATGGTGGAGAATGGCAAGGTGGATCGCCGCACCCAGGCCAGGGGTGACCAAGCCCGATGCTGTCCTGGACTACAACATCAACATGAGGCTGGTGGACAAGTCCGACATGCAGATAGGCTTCATTGACTGCCTGCGTTACCTCGTGCAGATGGTACAAAAAGTTCTTTCTGCATATGGTGGACATGTCAGGTCTGAATGCATACAATATATACAAGCTGCGGAATGTGAACACACCCATGAAGTTCAATAGCCTGCGGAGGTTCCAAAAGCAGGTGTTGACGGAGCTCCTGGAGAAGTATGGTACGCCACAGAGGGCAGTGGCACATCCTGGGCCCGCCGTTACTGACCGCTTGCAGTGTGCATATTACATGAATAGGCACAGGCTTGGTTCCCTGCCTCAGAATGAATCAGGAAGAACGCAGCAGAAGCGGTGCCATGTCTGCTACAACAGCAGGCTGAGGGCGAGGTCAGGTAAAAAAGTCCACCATGGAGTGTGTGGAGTGCAAGGTGGCACTCTGTGCTATAGGGTGCTTCTTTGATTACCACTCCAAGCAGGAGTTCTAATAATCATAGTGAAAGTGCCAAAGAAAATGACAATATGTACAGTATATATGTAGGCAAAAAGTGGAAGTAAACCAATTTATGTTATACAAAAGTCATGTATTATGAGAAAATTGATACAAATACAATTACACCATAATAATATGTGAAAGTGACACATATGTATATACCAAGTGACATTCATATGATTAGAACCTATAGAAATATATAAATCAGTGAAAAAAGACACAATAAATTGTATATAAAACGTTTACAAAGCATATAACTAAGTGAAAGTGACACAAGACCTAATATTTGATGGCCAAAGTATAATAAACACCTGTGATAACGAATAATCAGTGCCTAATACAACAATAACCTACCTCAATTACTAATAAAATGTACGGTATCGAGTGTGAAAATGAGCAATATTAGTGGACAGTGATACCCTAAGAAACATACTTTATATAATTGGCCTCAAAATAACTATAAAAATATCAAATAAACATCACATTCTCAATATCAAACACTAATATCGTCTAAGGGAGATAAACACTTTGGCGCGACGAGAGCTAGGGTGCGTCGTAGCCGTGGCCGGGGCGACGCATCCGAACGCGGGAAGAATTTTCCGCCAAAAAGCACTCGTCTTCCCGCGCTCACCATTATGCAACCAGAGGGGCTAGAGACCTCTACTCAACGCCATTCTACAAAGGAAGGTTTGTGGAACATTTTTCTTTTTTAGTCATAACCTTACAGGCCATATTCATTGAATTACAGAGGAGTTAACATAGCCCAAAGATCGTCAAAACACAAGGTAAGCAGCACAGTCGCGAGCTATAGTGCCCGGGGCTGGAGGGTTTTAAACTATATTTAGACAATATTATAAAGCTTGGGAAGGATCTGTGGTAAAGATTGTAATTAAAATATGAAACTTTAAAACATGAAACTTTAAAACAAACTCAAAAGTGCTGTTCAAATCAATAACTAAAGATTACAAAAATATTGAAAATAAAACACTCGAAACAAAATTTGGAAAAATGCATTTAAATTTATCGGAACTAAACTTTGAAAACAATTTAGTCGGCTGGAATGAACTTTAGTACAGTACGTTGGATGACAAAAAACTAACCCTTACTTACCAGCTAGTATGTATCCCATGTACCGGTACCGTACATGGGATACTAAACTAACTCTTCCTTCTTAGCTGGTACGTTATCTTTAGCATCCAGTACATGTGTGAAAAGACTAACCTTGGCTTAACATGTAGTATCGCTTACATGTAGTATCGCTTACCATGTATCTGTAGTTTGTAGGATAAAACTCTAAACCTAACCAACCTTTTTTATGTATATATTGCTTATTACGCATCTGCCGCATAAAACTTAATGGAAGGTACAGGTGGTATACAATGCAACTAACCTATTCTGGTCGCTTAAAACCCGGACATAGAAGAGTATCGTATGATTTTTTAAGTCTTCTGAATAATATATGTCCTATTTACTACGACCCATTCCACATTTTTTATATAATTTGTTTCTATATTTATTGAAAAGTGTATGTGTGGGGGAACAGCTTAAGTGTGCCACTTCTATCTATTGCCAGATTCCCTGAGGTGGTGGCCACGAATGAATCTCCTCAATGTACCGATCCTGTCGGTCGGCTCTTCTCCGGTGGTGTGTTGGCCGAGACTTGTGTTGATGGACTCTGCCTCTGTGTCTGAATCTGCCCTACATCTGACTCTGCCCTCAAGTGGTGCACCGTCGAGTTGTAAGTTGTCAATTTGTAATTTTCCACATTCAGTTGAAAACAAAATTATATTTCTGTGTATATAAATGTTCATTTTTCTTTGCTAACTACCATAAAGCTTTAAAAATTCTCCAAAGACTCTCTTAGAGGTGAACTTGTGCAATTTTCATTAGAAAAAATGCCCCATATTAGGGCAGGTTCCTCCTAAATTGCAGTCGCTATTGCACAAAAGGTCTCAAAGTCGCCGTAGTTCTGGGGCAGATACTTTTAAATCTAAACTAATGGAGCTAAATATGATAGTTTCAACATCTATTTTGATAAGTTTTGTCATTTTACTGAGTTTGTCAAAGTTTTGGTTTCTTTATTTGAAAGTTTTAACTTCTAATTGGGGATAAGGAAGTCTAGAAAGAAAAAAAAATGTGGTGGATGCAGAGTTTTGGCTGGTGGTGGATGCAGTGGTGTGGTGGACGCAGTTGTGGCCTGGTGTAGTTGGTGGATGCAGTGTTGTGTGGTGGACGCAGTTGTGACATGATGGTGGTGTGGTGGACGCAGAGTTGTTGGCCTGATGGTGGTGTGGTGGACGCAGAGTTGTGGCCTGGTGTAGTGTGGTGGACGATGGAGTGTGTTGATGTGGTGGACACAGTTGTGGCCTGATGGTGTGGTGGACGCAGTTGTGGCCTGATGGTGTGGTGGATGCAGATTTATGGCCTGGTGTAGTGTGGTGGACGATGCAGTGTTGTGTGGTGGACGCAGTTGTGGCCTGATGGTGTGGTGGATGCAGAGTTTTGCCCTGGTGGTGGATGCAGTGTTGTGGTGTGGTGGACGCAGAGTTGTGGCCGGGTGTGGTGTGGTGGAAGACTCGGTGTTGTGGACGCAGTTGTTGCTGTTCCCCAAGTGCCTGGCCGAACAGCCCCAAGGCCCCGAGCAATTCCAAGGCCACCCTCCCCCCCCCCCCCCAAACGAGTGCCCCACACAGAACCCTCCCCAAAAAACCCGGACCACAATAAAGCCTGGATGACCGAAAGCCACTCCATGGCGGGGGAGCTGAGGATGGGCTCTCTTTCCTAGTGCGGAAACTGCCCGTGAGGGGAAACCAAAGCCCAAACAAGGGCCCTGTGCCCCTCAGCAATTATGAACGAGAAAGTTGAGGGGCAAAGGACGCAGTTGTGGGCCTGATGGTGTGGTGGACGCAGAAGTTTTGCCGTGATGGTGGATGCAGTCGGGTTGTGTGCGGTGGACGTTAGTTGTGGCCTGGATGGTGATGGTGGATGCAGTGCCCCAGTGTTGTGGTGGCACGCAGAGTTGTGGCCTGGTCGTTGTGTGTAGGTGGACGCAAGTGTGTTTTGGCCTGGTGGTGGATGCAGTGTGGTGTGACGCAGTTCTGGCCTCCTGATTTTGGAGCGTCGTAGATGGCGGACTAACGGTTTCCGTTGAACACCACTCTACAGGACTATATATTCGGTTAGTATTAGTAGGTTGAAAGTAGTTTGTTTTAAGTTTAACCAATTTTGGAGTTTTGGAAGTTTTGTGGTAAAGAAATGGTGGGCTCAAAAAAATTTTTTTTTGCCTGAATAGGCAAATATTAATACGACAGGAAAAGCTTGGCCATACAAAATTCCATAATGTTGGAGCAGTTACAGTACTTTTAAAAGATAGACCAAATTGATAAAAAAAACTTAAGCTATCTGCAAAACTGTGCACAAACGTCTTATACCTCGTATTGATAAAATATTATTTTAAGGGAAAACAGATTAACTTGATCATGTAGTAATGTACACCCTATGTGGTGGATTGTGTTTCTTTTATATAATAATTTTTCAATTTTAGTAAGCGTTGGTTTCCACATAGCGATTTTGATAATTTAATTTGACTTTATAGTGTCCTTGTCCAAGTTTTGGTTGTTTAGTTTGCAAGTTTTACTTTTTAATTTAAGGGTTCGTTTCCACAGCGATTTTGATCTAGTTGTTTTGTCTTTTTGTTGCTGTTGGTATAAGTTTTGATTTGTTTATTTTGAAAGTTTTAAATTCTAAAATATAAATCCAAATGCCATAATCCTTGGAAGTAACTTAATATTTGTGTTCCTCTTCTTGCAGAGTACGGTGACATTGGCGAATCTTATCTTAAAATTGACAAGAGGCAGATGCGTTGTGCGCTTATGTGGACATGTTTTGTATGGATTGTCTGGAATCGGGTGGTGGGAATTACGGGAAGAGCCTCTTTGTTTTTGGATACCAATGTAGGATGCATGCATGGTATTCGGACTCAGGTGGGCCCCCCTGATTTGTAACGCTTCCAGGGACAATCTATTGTGGACCCCTGATGTAACGATATACGGACAAATCTATGTGGAAACCTGCTGTACGCTCTATGTGGACCCCTGATGTACAGCCTCTACAGGAAACTCTATGTGGACCCCTGATGTACCCGCTCTACAGGGACAATCTATGTGGACCCCCTGATGTACCGCCTCTACAGAGACAACTTCTATGTGGACCCCACTGATTGTACCGCTCTACAGGGACAACTCTATGTGGACCCCCTGATGTACCGCTCTACAGGACAACTCTATGTGGGACCCCATGATGTACCGCTCTACAGGGACAACTCTATGTGGACCCCTATGTACGATCTACAGGACAACTCTATGGGACCCCCTGATGGACGCTCTACAGGACAACTCTAGTGGACACCTGATGTACCGCTATACAAGGAAACTCTACTGTGGAAAACCGATTGTACCGCTCTACAGGACAACTCTATGTGGACCCCCCTGATGTACGCTCTACAGGACAACTATATGTGGACACCCTGATGTACGCTCTAAGGGAACAAATCCTTGTGGACCCACTGATGTACCGCGGTACAGGACAATCTCTATGTGGAACCCCCTGTGTTAACGTATACACGGAAACTCTATGTGGAACCCCTGATTGTACAGACTCTACAGGTCACCAACTCTAGTGGACAAATGATGTACCCCGTCTAAAGGACAACTCTATGCTGTACCCACTTGCATGTACCGTCTACAGGACCAACTCTATGTGGACCCCACGGTGATGTACAGATCTACAGGACAACTCTATGTGGACCCCTGAGGTACCGCTCTAAAGGAAAACTCTATGGGAACCCCTGATGTTACCGCTCTGACAGGACAACACTCTATGGGACCCCCTGAATGTCGCTCTACAGGACACTCTAGTGGACACCTGATTGTACCGCGTCTACAGGACAACTACTATGTGGACCCCCTGATTGTACCGCTCTACAGGATCAAACTAATACGGTTAGTATTTTGATGAGTTTGCGTTATTTTAACCCTTTCACGCATATATGACTCAGAGGTTGCCAGATTAGCAATAAACAACTAGTTCTCTCACTATTATAATAAAACTCATTAAAATTAGTTTGCTGGCCACAGTGAACTCATAAGACAACTGCAGAGGTAGAGGTGTGGAAGTAACTAAAGGTTTCTAACATACCCCGGATGGGTTGAACAAAGGCTTTAAAGTATCCCCCAATAGGCTCAAAATTGAGGGTCTTCTGTCTGAGAGAGTTAACTTAGGTGAATGATACTTTGTACAGTTGGCCACATAAGTTATGTTCCGTGGTTATGATCTTGTTTCAGATTGTAAATAGTATAGTGCATTTGAAAGTAGTAATTTACACCCTATTTGGATTAAGACAAAAGCACTTCACTAAATTGCGATGTGAAGACAAGCCTTGTGCAAATTAATTTATAAATAAAAAACACATTTTATTTTTTTCCCAACACGCCCCAGTTACTCTGTTTCTTACAGTCGCCGCTAGTATCCACCGGGCTGAGGGTCTCTGGGTCACCAGGTATGTTTTGATCAACAAGGTGGTATCGGCACCCAATATCTAAGCTTCATTAGAGTTTTTCATCGTAGCACGGTGACAATATACAAAATGTTCCTACACTTAACCACCCTATTTAACAATCTGACCCATTAATACAGTACAGAGCAATGCTAAAGTTAAATGATTTCCGCTGTGGCTATCCTTGAACTTATATTAGCGCCCCCAGGCCACAGTACATTACGTACATGGAGCAACAAATTGGAGTATAAAATCTTAGGCTAGGAAATGGTCACGAATCCATATAACTAATATATTTTTCGTACTTGTATACAGCGCAAGGAAGACCTGGAGGAGGATCGTTCGCAAGATTGATGTATTGCTATGGACCTTTTTGTTTTTTTTTGTCCCTTCTACCCGGTTACTACTCACTACTAGACAAGCACTGACTATTCTCTTCAATGGGAATTGTACTACTACCAAGACTGGACTAATATTTGTTGCTCTGCAGTAGACTACTATTACCGATCTCAATGTGAGTAATAACTATTTCATACTTCCCTTACATCTTTTTCCCTTCCCCCCTAATGTACTACTATACAATTCCCCCCCTTTTTTTCCGGGTTAGTATTTGTTTATGTTAAGTTTAGCAGTCTTATGTACAGGTGTCCATCAAAGGTGCATCTCCTTGGTGATTTTTTTTAGTTTGGATGGTGTATATGTGGTTGGTCAGTGTGTTTTATCTTAAAATTCTGTGGTAGACTACCGTAGGTTCGCATCCGGTGGTTTGGGATCACTTGCTTGGTTTCATTAATTTCTTTGAGAGGTGTGTGGGGCTGGACGTGAACTTATTTTTATTAACCCGTGGAGCCACGGCTATGTTTCTATACCCACATATTTTGTTCATTTTTTTTTTCCTTTCCAGTCCCAAGCCATTTTCCCTTACTTTTTTTTGTTTGCTAAAATGGAACGCCAAGGATGAGAAATGAAATAGACCTTTTTTTATAAACCAACTAAAAATTTTTTGTCAACCTCATTACCTCTGGACCTGTTTTGTGTGTTTGCAGTCCTGTTTTTTTGGGGGGGGGGGAGCCTCAAAAAAATTTGTTGAGCCAAAATGGAATTTTTTCGCGCGCAATGGTGCGAAATTAACCTGACAAAAATAAAAAAAAACTCATTTCGGGCCATTTGGGGGGCGGGGGATTGGGTTTCCCTTTTTTTTGCCCCCTGGGGGGGGGGTTCAATAGTTTGGTGTGTATTTTGTCCTAGAGTCCTTCCCGCTCATGACCACCCGCCCTTTGGGTTTTTTTTAGCACTAGGGTAAAAACTGAGTTATGGAATTGTTACGGCATACATCCTAAGGAGTATCTCACATAAATCTCAAGCCTCTAGCTCCCATACGACGGGAGTAATGAAGGTTCATAGTGGCGTGTGATAAACTAGGGTGCGTGTATTTGTGCGTGGTGGCAATGATTCTATCACCACTAAAGCCACCATCAGTCTCTCCAGCCGCGACGGATTCCTCTCGGCCACCGCCGACACACCTACTAGGCCTCGTGCTCCCACCAACTACCATACGTGTATCCCCTCCCCCTCCTATTCATCCCGCCATTTCCTGACCTTACGAGCACTGCACGCCTAAGTGTTTTTTATATGTCGTGGACGCACGCACTCTTGCCATCGCTCTTCCCCTTTTTGTAGTTTTCCCCCCCTTCTTGATGCGTCGCTGCGGACGTTTGGTTGATGCAAAGACTTCCGCCCGACGCCTTTCCCCCCCACACGCTTCCAATTTGTTTCACCGACCGACCTGGGTCTTCTGCTTGGGTTTTTGTTTAAAGACAATTAGCAGTTTACTATTCATCTGCTATAGCATACTTGATCGCGGACATTTTGGTGTGTTTAGCGGTATCCATAGGTCCCCTCGAACCCTCCTTGGAGTGCCACAAGTTGGTTGCGGTTTGAAATAAATATTGAATACAAGAGTTGAGGTAATCTTCACGATTGTTAACCCTGTACTGTAACAGAGTTTTTAATGTCATGAATACCTCCGAACTTATTCTGTCAGCCAATAAATTCTGGAATGTGTCATAGACATTGCATAAATATCAATGCACACACACGCCACCACACATCCGCCGCCAACAAGAGTTATTTGGGCAACCGAATGCCTACTTCTAACGAAAACTGTATTGTAAATGGAGTTGTTAGTTTAATGTATAATAGAAAGTTTGTACACAGTACATCTTGTGGAAAGTAAAAGTATTACAAGTTGTGATTAATATTTGGTGTAATCGTAGTTTAAATGTTGATTACCCCTTGAGTACTCATGATGCCAGAGGTTGCCATGATTAGCAATGAGAAATAGCTCTTATAATTACCGCTCTTACAAATAATGTTCTGCTCACTAGCTACTCAAAGAACCAACTGCAGAGGGTGAAGTATACTAAACTAAAGGTTTTCCTATAATATACCATGATGGTAATAAAGGCTTTAAAGTATCCCTAATAGGCTCAAAAATCGCAGTTCGCATGGCGGATGCTTAGGGTTAAGATAAATATATATACTAGTTTGCTCCCCTAGACCTGGAAACTTTAAAAATACACCCTAAGACTCTAAACTAAAATAAAAAACAAAATAATTAAAAAGGTTTTGTTTCTACTGTACAGTACAGGTCAGTTCCACATATCAGCGCTCCATACATTCGCTGATGCTGCTGATCCACGGACACTCCTAACTATCCCATCTTACGACTGTCATTATAGTTTTCGCCCATCAAAAAACTGCCAAAAGATCCGCTTATTCACAGCTTGAAAAGGGGCGGTGTTGTTTTGTTGTGGTCATCCTTTTTCTGGTGCATCAGATTTATTGAGACTTTGGTCTGGTCCACCCCATCTTTGCATGTCTTGCCCTTGTGAAGTAAACACAGCGTTCCAGCTGAGGCAGCAGACATTTATGCAGTTATTTATTCAGCGACCGAGTGTTGGTAAAAGTTGGAAAACTACTTGCTTACAAGCTTTTTCTTGATACGAACCTCTTATCTACTTCGCTTATTTATTGGGCCCTTTAGAGCATTCAGTGATAGGGACACGGGCAGATGGTAATCATGATGGAAATAAATGCCCAGGACCATCAAACCAGAGAATGCAAGCGTACAGCCGGCTGTCGGACGAAAGCAGCCAAATTATGGCGATGCGTAAGGCTAGCCTAGGCATAATGACTGATTTGAAATAAAGTTTGTGTGGCAAGTTATCTCTTCATAATATGTATTCATAAGTATTCTATGCAAATAATATGTAGGTCAAAATAATGGTTTGAGGGTCCAAGATGACCGGGTCAGGTACGAGCTAAGCCTATGAATTCCCATTGCAACCTATGTTAAATACACAACACGTATCCGCGTTTTCAAGTATCCGCGGACCGCCAGTCCGGTACCAGTATAGGCGCGGTACGGGGAAACAGAATGTATATATGGCCGGTTCCCCCTAAAAAGCCCTATAGGCCGAGCAGGGAAGCTGGCTAAATGGCACAATGAGTCTTCACTTGACTATGGGGTAAAAGGTCGAGGGATCGATGAATTTCTGCCTAAGTAATGGGGATAGTAATGTTAGAGAAAAGTCTAAATTGCTTTACAGTTGGGTTTTTTTTTTTTTTTTTGTTTGACATAAGGAGTTGAGAGCTATAATAATAATAATAATAAGCATCTTACCTATTTCTCCTAAGCGACAATTTTTACGAAGAATTCCCTAGGGCTCGAAAAGAGAAGGAAAAAAGAACAAACATCAATGCATCAAAAGAAGGCTCATATACAACACACCATTTAACAATACACTAGCAGTGGCAAAATAGCCTAACATCTATAGCCATCTGTCATGACAACCTCTCTCAAGATCATAGCTTCTCTCAAAGAGAAAAAGTCTTATTAAGTGTTCTCTTGAAGCATTCAACAGAACTCAGTTGTTCTCAGGGACAGCGGCAACCTGTTATACAACCTCGGAGCCCTGTAGGAGAATGACCTCTCAAAGAAAGAAGACTGCTGGAAAGCCCTTTGGTCATCAAGGACGAAAAGGGTCATTGTCATGACGCACACACTATACACCCATGGTGTGCGGTTGTGGGGGCCTGAGCAGCTCCGCAAGGGTACCTAGTCTCCGCAAATTTGAGAACCGTAAAAGTCACCAAACACAACTTAAATTCTATTCTTGCTCTTACTGGCAGCCAGTGCAGTTCTATGTGAAGTGATGTAGTAGGACGTCTAGGTGGAAACACCAAAAATTAGTCTTGCGGCCATGTTAAGAAACAGACGGAACTTTTCTTCAAAATATATATTTGGACAGACCCACCAACAGGGCATTGCAATAAATCAAACCGATGAGAAGGGACCAATGAGTGAACCAACGTCAGAGGGCAAAACGTCTGGTTATAAACGGCCTCAACAAATAGAAGATTTCTGATGTGCAAGTAAAAACTTTTAACTATAACTGGTTTACATGCTCTTCTTTAAATCTAATCGGGAGTTCACAGATACACCCAGATTTCGAACAGAGTTGGCCGGTTGCAGCTGAGATCCACCCACATTGAGGGACGAGGGCAACTACCATATCATCAGCTCTTCTATTTCCTCGGATGATGAGGATATCAGTTTTACCATCATTTAGTTGGAAGTTTTCTCGCTCTTCATCAACTTCTTGATATCAGACATCAACAATTCCATCGTACTCCGTATATCAAAACTATATTTGTGATTCTCACATAAATCTGGGTGTCATATGCATAAAAGTGAAAGGTGACATTATGTGCACGAAGCAGAAGAGACAAACTGCTAATATAAATTATAAATAGGATAGGACCCAAACACAATGATCCCTGCGGAAAACCATACTGCAGGGGTGTCGACAGAGTCCGAGACCACTTGATTTACCATCACACTCTGGGCTCGACCTGACAAGTACGACCAAGAAGAAGCAAGAGGAGCGGAGTCACGCACACCACAATCATAAAGACTACTCAATACACAACTCGTGATACAATGTGTCAAAAGCCTGCAACGAATGAGATTCAAGCAAAACCAATAGTGAGGGCCACACCATTGCCAAAATGTTAAAACTAGATCATTATGGACTCTAATCAATGCTGTTTCAGTTGAATGATTGCTGTCGGTAAGCAGACTGAAAAATTGGTTAGTTTCATTCTGCTGAAGTAGTGGTTGTAATTGGTCAAGTATTGCACGCTCGAATATCTTTGATATGAAGGACAGGTTTGGAGTACAGGACGATAGTTCAACATGTTCTAAAAATCAAGATAGTATTTAGTCTTTTATAATAATAGTAATGTATACCGGTACATGTTTATTCAGGTAGGATAGAAATTGTTTTATCTATCTAGGACTGTAACCATTCCCCTTCTATCTAGTTCATAGTTATTTTAAGTTTTATTTGAGTTTTATTGTCTGTAATTCAAAAAGGGCTAGAGCAAAATAAATGACGCTGTAAATTTGTACCCCTTCCCTGGCTGATGGTTTCAAAATAGGTATAGCCTATAATTATAGCTGTTAATGTTCAAGATGTTCTGCATAGTTGTTTGGAATCCGGTATGTGTTCTGTTACTTTCAGTACAATACGATTTTAGGAGTTGTTGGTCCCCAAGCTGCCTGGCCGAACAGCCTGAAGCAAGGCCAAGAAGGCCATAACCGAGCGGCCCCCACAGAACCTCCCTTGCCGATCACAATAAGGCCTGGTGGACCGAAGCACAATCCATGGTGGGGAGCCGAGGAGGGTGCCGAAAAAACGACCAGGCAACACAAAGTCCCCACCCAGGGCTCTGTGCCCCTCCGCAATTATGAAGAGAAAGTTGAGGGGCAAAGGAAAAAATGTGACGACTTTGGCTTCCAATTTTGGTAGAATTTGGGATCCACGGGAAGAAGAAGCAAGTCACTTGAGATCTAGAAAATATATAATAAAAGGAACAGTCAGAGTAAGCTATGGTTATGGCAGAGATCGCTCAGTTCTCACTCGGATAGACCAGCCCATTCCCGATTTTAGGAGTAGAGTTGAGAGTGGTTGGTGGAGAGAGACATAATAATAGGTTATTATTACTGTAGCTAACGGTTATAATGTGACGTATTGTTTTGGACTACAGTTATAGATGTTGATGGTAAAGGATTAAGTCACTTTTAATGAAAATCATTATTTAGGAGTACAGGTAAAAGCTTTGGGGAGGAATTTTTGTCCTTTAATTTGAACGGTAACTTTTGAGCTATCTGTTAATTGTAACTCTTCTTAAAATTAATAATTATCGAAATTCACTAAACAAAAATAAGTGAAAAACATGCCATTTAAATTGATAGGAAATTATTATTTTAAAACAAAGTTGTGATCAGAATATAAGTGCCGATCTCAAATCCAAAAAAATTGAAAAGTGGAGCAGCCCTTATACAGGGTTGCAGGAACGCCGCCATTAGGACAAGAGCCTGAAACTGCACGTAAGTGTGTGAGAGCATTCGGTCTTAAAATTTGATGCATGTATATCCCGTTTTTCCAATCTGTTATTGCATGGAATCCACTAACCTTTGTCTAACGCTTTACAGCACGAGGAGCGTACAGCCGACCAAGAGCTTCCCAACGTCTCAAGATTATTTCAAGCTACCGTTCTGAAGATTACCGTCGGGTAGGATCTCACATGCGTCTATCTTCAATCCTCTACTTCAACTCTCCACACACATCGCTTGTGTTCAATAAGGTTCGTTGAAGTTAGATAGGATATATTTAGGTTATGTTGGATTTGTTGGTTGTAAATTAACGTCTTGTTGAACAATTAGGCAGTTGGTTAAGAAATGATCCGCTCCCCCCTCCCCTCCCCACCCTCCCCTACCCTCCCCTTAATAAAATAAAGTAATAATACTGTATAGTAAAATATATATCTAATTAATGTTAAAACTTTAAAAATAATCAAACTAAAACTGGAAACAAATTGAAATTAAAGTTGTTGTTGTTGTGTAAAATTATTAATAGAGAATCGCTATAGAAATCACGGCTAAATATAAAATGGAAAATTAAACACTATAAATTAATCTTTTGAAATTAAGAGTGGAATGCTCAAAAAGTAATATTAAAATTGCTGGATAGTTTTGTATAGAATTGGACTAGTTTCCCTGAAAAGTAAAAGTCGACAATATAATTAATCTCTATCTAAAGTGGGCAATCCAGCAAACTTGAAAGTATGGATACTTTGTACAGCAATTAAAATCTATAGCCTAACCTTTGAAAGTAAGTAAGTTCAAATTAATAAAAGTAACTTTAAAATCTAAAATTATCGAAGCGCACCTAACAATAAAAAAAAAAAAATTAATTATAACATTATCAGAATTTAAGCTTTGAAAAGCAATCAAAACGTCTAATGTGAAATAAAATGACTGGACGGATATTACAATGTTCCTTTTACCTCTTCGGTCTTGCATTAGCAAGTAACTTGTAGATATAAAACTTTAGTTAGAAGTTACTGTTTTCAAATTAATATAACTTGTAAAATTTAAACTAATAGACACCCCACCTTATATATGTGGAAAAAATCATTAATATTTATCGGAATGAACCTGTTAAAACTACAAAGCTATAAAATAATACTGAAATGAGCGTGCACTGAATTAGAATCTAGTGCTTTAAAAAGCGGGTACCTAAATGTTCGCTA
>CM064562.1:36076809-36166809 GCA_032716605.1 Paralithodes platypus
ATGGAGAAAAATATGGCGAATCTATTGGTGCCTATTTACCCTAATAAATTGTTTCTAAGGCGGATGTAGTGTCCTTGAAGATTATCGAAATTTGTTACCTACTGTATATTGTTGCTCTCCTGTATAATTACCAAATTTTCTGAGAGAAAATGGGAGGGTTTAGGTGGGGGTATGGGAACAACGAGGGAAGGAGGTGTAGGGGATAGCCTACCTCTCCACCGTGTAGTGCTACTAACGCCTTAGTCCAGGGAAAACGAAACAAATGATTCCCGACGACATTCCACGTTTATCGTTAAGTAGGGTCTTGGGTGGGTGTTTTTATAAGCTTGATGGAGGTCTACGGAGGAAACTAAAAAAACAGGAGATACATAAATGAGCAAATAAATACACCCATCCCCCCTTAACATAAACGAGCAAATAAATACACCCATCCCCCCTTAACATAAACGAGCAAATAAATACGCCATAACAAAACAAATACGCCTCCATCCCTCCCCCTTAATTACCAAATTTTCTGAGAGAAAATGTGAGGGTTTAGGTGGGGGTATGGGAACAACGAGGGAAGGAGGTGTAGGGGATAGCCTACCTCTCCACCGTGTAGTGCTACTAACGCCTTAGTTCAGGGAAAAGGAAACTAATTATTCCCGACGACATTCCCCGTTTATCGTTAAGTAGGGTCTTGGGTGGGTGTTTTTATAAGCTTGATGGAGGTCTACGGAGGAAACTAAAAACATAGGAGAGATACATAAGTGAGCAAATAAATACGCCCATCCCCCCTTAACATAAACGAGCAAATAAATACACCCATCCCCCCTTAACATTAACATACACGAGCAAATAAATACGCCCATCCCCCTTTAACATAAACGAGCAAATAAATACACCCATCCCCCCTTAACATACACGAGCAAATAAATACGCCCATCCACCCTTAACATAAACGAGCAAATAAATACGCCCATCCCCCCTTAACATAAACGAGCAAATAAATACGCCCATCCACCCTTAACATAAACGAGCAAATAAATACGCCCATCCACCCTTAACATACACGAGCAAATAAATACGCCCATCCCCCCTTAACATACACGAGCAAATAAATACACCCATCCCCCCTTAACATAAACGAGCAAATAAATACACCCATCCCCCCTTAACATAAACGAGCAAATAAATACGTCCATCCCCCCTTAACATAAACGAGCAAATAAATACGTCCATCCCCCCTTAACATAAACGACCAAATAAATACGCCCATCCACCCTTAACATAAACGACCAAATAAATACGTCCATCCACCCCTTAACATAAACGAGCAAATAAATACGCCCATCCCCCCTTAAACACGACTTCCAAACCATACATTAGGTAGATATAATTATGTCCGCAATAAATAAATAAATAATACATACCGGTAATATAAATAGTAATAAGAGAGAGGTGGAAGGATGGAGTTGAGAAGTATATGTGTGAAAGTGGTGTTGGATGGGAGGAGGGGCGTCGGCTGAGGGGGACAGAGGTGCGTGGGGGCCGTTCATTCGTGGTCATCCCTTTCAGGATCATGACGTCTGGCACGAGAGAGAGAGAGAGAGAGAGAGAGAGAGAGAGAGAGAGAGAAGAGAGAGGTAGAGGAGAGAGGGAGATAGGAGATAGATAGAGAGAGAGAGAGGAGAGAGAGAGAGAGAGAGAGAGAGAGAGAGATAGATAGAGAGAGAGAGAGATAGATAGAGAGATAGAGAGAGAGAGAGAGAGAGAGAGAGAGAGAGAGAGAGAGAGAGATAGATAGATAGATAGATAGATAGATAGATAGATAGATAGATAGATAGATAGATAGATAGATAGATAGATAGATAGATAGATAGATAGATAGATGGATGGATGGATGGATGGATGGATGGATGAATGCATGGAGATGGATAGATATAGATATGATAGTAATCAACAACCTACCGTCCAATCAGCTGGTCTCCGTAGCCTTGTTCGCCCTTCAGTCACGCCAGGAGGATCGGTAGTTTGCGCACTTTTCCTCACTTCCTCACTTTGAACGTCATACGGGCTATAGGCTACTTAAGTAATAGTGTTCGTGCGGTAGGGAATTACTGTATAGTCATTAATTAGTTACAGTCATTAAATTGAGGTAAAAAATATCCCAATCACTCCAACAATCGTTAGGGGTAGTTAGTTCAGTGGAAATATATACGGTTTTCACTTTCATTAACACAAGTGGTATATAGTCAAGTGTCAATTAGTTATTAAGTATCTCAAAAAACACGATATGATATTAGCCTAAGTCCGATAGGCTATATTAACTCTTTCAAGATCCGATAACGTAGCCTAGGCCTATTTCTTTTCTGTTTTCTTCTGCTATGAGACGGAGGTTAATGGAGAGATAGTTATTACCCTTATAATGCCCGGAGCCTTCACAAGCTACATGCAATCGGCTAATGATAGCCAGAATAAACTGTGGAATAGCTTGCACAGACCACCACCACCACCACACCCTTCACACGCGAGAGACACGAGGCGACTAAGAGGTCTAGGAGCAGTGTTGTCAATTTAGCTATTTTACCGCTAGATCGAAGAGGTATTTACTTCGATCTAGACTCCTAGAGGCACCTTTTTACATTTAGCTACATACATTTTAGCGATATTCTGTAGATTTGAATAATTTTGGAGCGATATTGTAGAGATTGTGGCATTATTCTAGCGATATTTTGTAGATTTGAACCCTTTTGGAGCGATATTGTAGAGATTGGGCTTTTATTCTAGCGATTGTCGACATTTACTAACTATCTAGCAGACTTGATTTGGTAACCCTGTCGACTAGGTGATGGACAAAGGAGAGAGGTGGCGCTATCTGGTGAGGTACTCGGTCTCTAGTTTGTTTACCTATAGAGAATGGGGGAATGGCCAATTAGAGAAAACAGCGTGCGTTGATTCTACTTCTTATTCTTTCTCTTTCTCTCTCTCTCTCTCTCTCTCTCTCCGTAAAGAATGGAAGTACGTTCAGCTATAGAGAATCGCTTTCATCAACAGCTGGGACGCACACACACACACTCTCTCTCTCTCTCACTCTCCCGCATTCTCCTTCTCTCTCTCTCTCTCTCTCTCTCTCTCTAATCTAAGCCATAACTCCTGACCCAATATGAACCACCAAACGATCAAGCTCGGCCATATGGAGCGTATGGAAAGCGAGAGAATGACTAAGAGGGTGTACGAGAGCGAGGTGGAGGGACAGAGAGGGAGAAGTAGACCGAAGGAGAGGTGGAAGGATGGAGTGAGGAAGTATATGAACGAAGGCGGTGCTGGTTCATAATAATAATAATAATAATAATAATAATATTTATTCAGTTAGCAATTTACAGAGTTGGTACCACATAGTATGTTATAAATATGACATGTACCAGCCTTGCATAATTCCAACTAAGGATAGCCCAATAAGGCCGTTAGGCGTATTTCCATTGGGGTCCTTGTGGGATTAGGTTAGCTGGGGAAATGGGGAGGATAAAGAAATAGATACTTTAGAGAAAGTATTTCTAGGGGGTTATTTTAAGATACTGTACCTTACATCCTATAGTAAATATCAGTAATGGATTGGGGGGAGGGGCGTCGACTGACTGGGGACAGAGGTGCATGGGGGCGGTTCGTTCGTGGCCACCCCTTCGGGGATCAAGGCGTCAGGCAATAGATAGATAGAGACGATCAAGCTCCTAAATGTAAGGCTTCAAACGATCTCGACCAACCCTTTGAACACCCACAGATCCTTCCTAAGCTGCATAGCCTACTATCGTCTAAATAGGCTATAGCTAGAATACAATATAAAACACGTCGCTGGTACTCAAAGGGTTAAGGGGGGGGGTGCTTGTTTTGTGTAATCTATAATTACATGTATTCATTTATTCTTTAGTTTCCTCGCTAGACCTCCATCAAGCTTATAAAAGCACCCCCTTCTTAAACTGCACATGGTCTAAATATAACTATAATAACATGGAACCGACGGTACAGAAGGGGTTAATGTGTTTACCTAATATTTAACCCCTTCATAAACTGCACATGGTCTAAATATAACTATAATAACATGGAACCGACGGTACAGAAGGGGTTAATGTGTTTACCTAATATTTAACCCCTTCATAAACTGCACATGGTCTAAATATAACTATAATAACATGGAACCGACGGTACAGAAGGGGTTAATGTGTTTACCTAATATTTAACCCCTTCATAAACTGCACAACATGGTCTAAATATAACTATAATAACATGGAACCGACGGTACAGAAGGGGTTAATGTGTTTACCTAATATTTAACCCCTTCATAAACTGCACAACATGGTCTAAATATAACTATAATAACATGGAACCGACGGTACAGAAGGGGTTAATGTGTTTACCTAATATTTAACCCCTTCTTTACCGGCGACGTATTTTGGGTTTTATGGTAGCTATTTGTAAATGATTGTGTGCAGTTTAAGAAGGATCTGTGGTAGTGAAAAGAGTTATATAAGGGAAATTATTCCAAGTCTCTTAATTTCTGGAGGCCCCTTTTTAAACTGAATAATTTAGTCTACATAGTAGCCAGCTTAAATGGAGATGGTTCACTTTTTGTGGGATTTTTGCATGTATTCATTATTTGTCTAGTATAAAGGGTTAAGAGAGATACTTAGAACCTGTTAATTGCTGGCATAGGGTGAGTAAGTGTAGGAAAATGTATATATATTTCACTCGATATGAAGAAATGAAGCTTAGATATGGCTGATACCAATTATTGATCAACACATAGGCTACTTGGTGCCGCGATGACTTATTAGCGCGACTGTACACAGGAGCAACTGTCCTTTTGGGACCTCTCAAAAGTCTACCTAGTGCAAATTTCAATGTAGACTACTGCTTGCCAAACAGTGCCATCGGGTGTGAGGAGAGAGAGAGAGAGAGATAGATAGATAGATAGATAGATAGCTAGATAGAGAGGGAGGGATATATTACGCAGTGTTACATAGATACAAAGACTACACAGACCTTGCGGCCCCATACTAGACTGCCCATCTTTCTCTCGCTGCCCGGGAATCGAACCCGGGAACTTTCGGTTTCGAGCAGAACGCACTAACTGTTACACCTTATAGAAAAAAAAAAAAAAAAAAAAAGGAACAACTAGGCTATGCAAAAGGAACAGCGGCTCGCTGGTGTAGTGACTAGCGTCTTGGACTTCCACCCAGAAGGCCCAGGATTGCGCCCACGCTCGGTGCATTAAAGGTTTTTCACAAGCACTAAGTCGTTACCGTCCCTCATGAGCAAGGGGATGGGGTAATAGTACAGGACCCCAATGGAAATACGCCTAATCGGCCTTATTGGGTTATCCTTAGCTGGCGCATGCGCTAGCTTTAAGAACTATATAACTAGGCTATGCAAGAGGAACAACTAGGCAAAAGAAGATTATTGATGTAAAACAGACGGTAATTGACCACTTGCGAGTTTCAGGCTATAAGGAAGTTGGTGCTGTATAAATCGACATTAACCCCTTCTGTACCGCGACGTGTTTTTAATAATACTCTGGCTAACATTAAACATGTTTATTCAGTTTAAAATGGTCCTCCAGCAATTAACATGCTTGGAACTATCACTATTAACCCTTCTCACTCGACATTAGTAAAGCCTTCGATGCCATCCCCCGCCACAACCTAACAAACAAAATCTACAACACAAACATGCACAACAACACAAAAAGGTGGCTGGCCAACTTCCTAGCAGGCAGATGTGCACACGTATCTTTTGCCGGTCAGTCATCTAAAATCAGAAACTTTCCAAACGGAGTCCCACAAGGATCCGTCCTATCGCCCGCACTCTTCAATCTGTACATGCACGATATAACTACACCCAATACGCCCCAAATAAACTTAGCCTCCTATGCAGATGACATAACACTCACATGCACACACCATGACCCAAAAAGAGCAACAGATCTCCTTCAACCCTATCTCAACACACTACATGGTTGGTGCACTACAAACAGACTTAATCTAGCCCCAGCCAAATCCACCGCAACCCTGCTCACAAGTTGGACAGGAGAACACGAATACATCCCTCAACTCACCATAAACAACACACCCCTAACACATACACACACACCCAAAATTCTAGGAGTAACATATGATACTCAAATGACATTCAAACAGCACACCACAAACATTAAAAAGAAACTGACACCCAGACTTAACGCCCTCAGGTCACTTGCTCACACAAAATTTGGACACAACAAAGAAACTACCACCACAGTATATAAACAATACATAAGATCAGTGATGGAATACGCAAGCCCAGCCTGGGCTTCTAACCTAGCTGAAACACATCATAAGACCTTACAGACTATTCAAAACAAAGCCCTGAAGATCATTACAGGCTGCACAGCTACTTCACCCACAGATCACCTACATCAAGAAACCAAAATTCTCAAAGTCAAAGACCATCTGGACATGAGAGGCACTCAATTCCTGGCAGCAGCCTCCACGAACCAAGACCACCCACTAAACTACATGGCAACACACCCACAGACACCAAGAAATATCAAAACAACACCCAGCACACGGTATCACACACAATTATTGTCCTCTCTCCCTCCCTGCCCACCCCGAACCAACTTCCAGAAGCACATCCATACTCATATCTCTCACCGATCCATCCACTCACTCACAGACAACACGCAGCTGCATGCACGACCTCCCGAAATCCATCCTTCCGAATCCTCCCTTCCTCGCGAGGACAGAGTCCACCTGGCCAGGCTGAGATGCGGACACCATCCAGCTCTCCTGAGCTATCAGAAGAGACTGGATATCTCCGTTGTCGACGCCTGCCCGGGATGTAACACAGCACCCCATACCATTAAACACATCATAGAAGACTGCATTTCACACAACCACTTACGCCAACAACACAATCTACACTCAATGAGAGCTCTGTGGGAAAGCCCGATCGTGGCCATGGCCTTTCTCAGGGACTCGGGGCTGTTCGGCCAGGCAGCTTAGGGAACAACAACAACAACAACAACCCTTCTCTTTACCACAGATCCTTCTGTAACTGCACAAAATCCTCTAAATATAGCTATAATAAAACTAATAACACATCTCAGTACAGAAGGGGTTAAACAGTAATACAATAATAAAGTAGATGTCTAATGGATAAAACGTATGTTGAATTTAGTTGTATGTATTAATTAATGGACTACAACCGCATTATAGCTGGTAATTCTGATAAATATCAATGTCTACAACTCCAACTTCCTTATAGCCTGAAACTCGCAAGTGGTCAATTGTTTGAATGGTGAAGCAAGCAAATTCCATGACAAAGAAAGTAGAAAGACAAAAGACGAATAATATTAATGGGGGTCACCGGCTTTTTTAATCTTTCTCGGCTTTTTTAATCTTTCTCTCCTTTTCTCTCTTTCCCTGGCTTGTATCCATTCGGCCCCATTCATCCAACTGTTTTAAGACTGTTATCCCCATCCAGGTGTCGATCTCTTCCTGACGAGCGATAGCGAGCCAGCATTGTATGGAGAAATCCTCCGGCTTTGCCGGAGAAATTTTTCTATCGAAAAATGTACAAATTTAGCTTGCTGTCAAAACAAAATATATATATATATGCTGGCTCGCTACCGCTCGCCAGGAAAATATTGACACCTGGATGGGGGTAAACGTCTTAAAACAGTAGGCTGAATGGGGCCGAATGGATACAAGCCAAAGAGAGAGGGAGAGAAAGAGCTAAAAAAAAGCGAGGTGGGCTGCCTTAATGGGAAATGGGCCGGTTTTCTGGTCCCCCTTCTCCCTCGTGTTTAGTCCCATTACTGAAGAGGTTAATATTTGAAGCTGCCAGACTACAATTGCAGACTTGCGAGTTTCGTACTATAAGAAAGTTGGAGCTGCAGACAACGATATTTAACAGAATTACCAGCTAAAACACGGTCGTAGTAGGCCTACATTCTTAAATACATAAAACCCAATTCAACATACCATTTATCCATCAGAAACCTACATTATTATTGTATGTACAGCATGTTTAATATCGATGTTTACGGCTCCAACTTCCTTACAGCCTGAAACTCCCAAGTGGTCAATTGCTCGTAAAACTTGCCGGAAAAATAGCTTGTTTGACACCTCCTTTACTAACCAACACAAACAAGGGGGTGAAGGATTATTGCTCATTAATTATCCATACCACTTTTTTCTAGTATTTTGAAATTTTTTCATAATAATGATTCCCCTACTAAAAAACAGCTTTTACTCATCACAAACCCCACACGTATCTCTGAGAACACTGCCACAATATTAGACCACATAAACTGTAACAGAGAGGACAAAATATCCCAATCAGGGGTTATACAGACTGGGATAAGTGATCACTTCGTCACATATTGCACACGAAAAACCACAAAAATTACCCTAGAGAATCACAAGGTTATCAAAACAAGGTCACTCAGAAACTACAATAAAGAAACATTTCTGGACATTTTATGGAATACAGACTGGTCTCCAGTGTTTGGAAGTACAAACGTTAATGACGCATGGGTTGGCTTCAGAACCATCATCACAAACATTCTAGACGAAATAGCTCCTCTGAAAGACATACGAATTAAAGCAAGGTCAGACCCATGGATCAACAATGACATACTACACCATCTGGAACACAGAGACAATCTGTTAAAAAGGCTAGCGAAACATAGACAGGATCAAGGTCTGAAACATGAGTTCAACAGGGCCAGGAATAAACTAAGTAGGAAAATAAAATCAGCGAAAATTAATTATTTTCACAATAAGGCAGAGGAATATCAGAATAACCCAAAGAAACTATGGAGGCACCTAAAAACAACAGGCTACAACAACAAGACAAGGGATTCGTCTAACACTAATATTGCTCTCACCATTAATGATCAGGTTTGCCACGATAAACGACAAATTTCAACCTACTTCAACTCCTTCTTCACCTCCATAGCAAACACACTTGCACAGAACCTACCTCAACCTCTCAATAAATACAGGACAACAACGGCCACCTTTCGAAATTTCTACAGAGATAAAGACATACACCCGAACACATTTGGATTGCAAAATGTTACACCAAAATACACTTTTGACGAGCTGTCTAACCTAAATGTACATACAAGCACAGGACCAGACAAAATTCCTGACAAATTTCTACGAGATGGAGCCATTGGTATAGCAGGCCCCCTAAACCACATCATCAACTTGTCAATTAACACCAACACTGTACCTGCTGAACTGAAGGAAGCTATTGTAACCCCTCTATTCAAGAAAGGAAATAAACTAGAAGTTGGTAACTACAGACCAGTTAGCATATTATGTATTGTATCTAAAATCCTTGAAAGAGCGGTATACACCCAAATTGAACACTACCTCAAACAAAATGATCTATTCTATAAGTTTCAATCAGGTTTCAGATGCATGTAGGCCTACTCGACAGACTCCTGTCTCATCCACTTAACGGATCACATTCGTAAAGAAATGTCTAAAGGTAACTACACCGGTATGGTTCTTCTTGATCTACAAAAAGCGTTTGACACAGTAGACCATGATATCCTATGTAATAAACTACAAGCAATGGGCATAGGGTCTGTGAACTGGTTTAAATCTGATCTTAGTGGTAGAACCCAAAGAGTCAAAATTGATGATAATATATCTGATCCTATGCCAATTAACTGTGGGGTCCCGCAGGGAAGCATCCTTGGTCCCTTACTCTTTCTCTGTTATGTGAACGACATGAAACTGAGCGTCTCATGTAAATTATTACTGTATGCAGACGACAGCGTGCTTCTGGTTTCAGGAAAAGACCCAATAAGTATTGCCGCTTCACTTTCCAAAGAACTAGAATCATGTAGTGAATGGCTAGTGGACAATAGACTATCTCTTCACCTGGGCAAGATGGAAGCCATCTTATGTGGAACAAAACGCAAACTGAAAGACATTGTGGGCTTCTCGGTCAACTGTAATGATATTCCTATAACAACAGTGTCACAAGTTAAATATCTCGGACTAAAACTGGACGCGAGTTTGTCAGGTGATACAATTTTGGAATCTATCCTGAGTAAGTGTAGAGCACGTATAAAATACCTGTATAGACAGGTGGGATGCTTGCCCGCGGCGACCAAAAAGACCCTCTGCCAAGCGCTTGTTCAATGTCATTTTGACTATTCTGAGTCATCCTGGTACTCTGCATCATCTAAATCAGCACAGCACAAACTTCAGGTCACTCAAAATAAAATGGTTAGGTTCATGCTGAACCTAGGACCCAGATCACATGTTGGCCAGGAACAGCTTCAGTCACTAGGTATGCTCAGTGTCTCTGACAGGGCCAAACAAATCAGGCTCACTAATGCCTTCAAAATTTTCTATGACAGAGCTCCAGAGTATCTAAAGAATGATTTTGTTAAAGCAAATGAGAGGAGTGGACATAATACAAGAAACAGGATGTTTAATTTTAAGGTCCCGAGAATCCAAGGACAGGGTAAGCAAACATTCTTCTTCACCACCATCAAAGACTGGAACGACCTACCCCAGTCAGTCCGTGAAAAGAGAACACTGTATTCCTTCAGACGTAGCCTGAAGGAACACCTGAACCGGACAGCTGCGAGAAGGGAGCACCAAGCTTATGTCTACTACTAAATGCGACATAAGAGATAGACAAACCAAACTGAAATTATTACTGATTACGGATTACTGATATTTACTATAGGATGTAAGGCATCTTAAAATAACCCCCTAGAAATACTTTCTCTAAAGTATCTATTTCTTTATCCTCCCCATTTCCCCAGCTAACCTAATCCCACAAGGACCCCAATGGAAATACGCCTAACAGCCTTATTGGGCTATCCTTAGTTGGAATTATGCAAGGCTGGTACATGTCATATTTGTAACATACTATGTGGTACCAACTCTGTAAATTGCTAACTGAATAAATATTATTATTATTATTATTATTATAAGGGGGGGAAGACCTGTTCTTTTGCTCTCCCTTTCTCTCTCTCTCTCTCTCTCTGGCTTGTATCCATTCAGCCTACTGTTTTAAGACGTTAATCCCCATCCAGGTGTTGATTTCTTCCTGGCGAGCGATAGCGAGCCAGCATTGTATGGAGATATCCGGCTTCGCCGGACAACTTTTTCTATTGAAAAAATGTACAAATTTAGCCTGCTGTCAAAAACATATTAAATATGCTGGCTCGCTACCGCTCGCCAGGAATTTGTTTATTCATAGATGGGGATAAACGTCTTAAAACAGTAGGCTGAATGGGGCCGAATGGATACAACCCAAAGACAGAGAGAAAGCGAGAGAGAGAAAAAAACGAGGTGGGCCCCCTTAACCCTTTTCACTGCGATGGGCTCGTTGTAATTCTATCCTGGCTACCATTACTATTATTACTATTATTACTTTAACGTTCCTATCCAGAGTGAGGTTTGGCATCCTCTACCCAACCTTAGCCATTTCTGTCTGTCTCTTTTGCTGTCCTACTTTTCCTTCTGGGGACGGGAGGGTAGGAATCCTCCTCCCCTTGTATAATTCACCTACTAGACGAGACAGAGTAAGGGGCGAGTGAACGCGAAAGTGGTCCCGGACCCTAAGAATCGGAACTTTAAATGTAGTTTCTGTCTGGAGTCGGCCACCCCCAGCTATGGGGTATGTGCCTGAGTATATACATACTGTATAATGGGAGGTATTAAGTGTTGTCATACTTCATATGTGCCTGAGTATATACATACTGTATAATGGGTGGTATTAAGTGTTGTCATACTTCATAGATTCCAGTGTTTTTCGCTCAACAAGTGTTATTGGTATCTTTATAGTTACTGGGAAAAGTGCTTATCCCTCAGAGTATTAGTCAGTGTCCCAAACTTTGTGAAATAACTGACAACACTTATTAACCTCAACTGTACAAACATAATGTAATAAGACACAAGTCAAGGGAATAAAGAATACACCATATTGCATCCAATAAAACAATATATCAAATATCAATATACTGTACATTACATACATTTGTTTTTGTTTATATACAATTAGTTTAACCAGACCCGTGAGTTCCACAAAAGAACTCTCATAGGGCTGGCCTGAAGGATTAGATCAAGATGGACAACTAATCAAGTCAAGGTAGATAGGGAAGGGCAGGAGGTGAACAAATCTAGGAAGATGAAGACACGCAGACATTTCTCCCCATTTCACCAGTTCAGCCGGACCACATGAGCTCTACAGCAGAGCTCTTATAGGGCAGGGCCGAAGGATGAGGCAAGAAGTGCTACACCGCAATACCAACCAAGAAGTGAACAAGGGCGAAGAATGAGAGATAAGGGGAAAAACATAGAAAGAGGACTGAAAAACTACGCAAAATTAGTCAAGCCGACGACAAAAGCTCGAAAGGAGAGGGAAAGGAAGCATCCAGAACTCTCCCCCATCAAGCCCCAGTCGCCGGCCCTGGAGCCCCCCAACCGCGACAAGGGGCGGAGTAGTAGGGGCGATCAACATACATGTTCATTTTATTAAGCGTCATTTCCACATACCGATTTTGATTAGTTCTTTTGCGTTTATCTTGTGTCGTCCCAGTTTTGGCTAGTTTATTTTGCATGTTTTACATTATAATAGGCTATGCTTTATAAATACATTAATGTCTTATAGAATGCAGCTATAAAATTCTTCATATGCACAACTGTATCACAAACAACCCAACAAAGACCCCACGCTACCCTCCTCGCACCGCCCCATCACACTCCTTTGCTCCCCCTCCAAAGTCATGGAACGCCTAGTATTACAACTAATTACACCTGACCTACCCCTAGCTCCAACACAACATGGCTTTAGGCCACTGCACTCCACAAACACTCTTCTCACAGACCTTACACAAAGAGCTTTCGACGGCATCAATTCAGCTAGACCACCACACAGATCACTATTAGCCACACTCGACATTAGTAAAGCCTTCGATGCCATCCCCCGCCACAACCTAACAAACAAAATCTACAACACAAACATGCACAACACAAAACGGTGGCTGGCCAACTTCCTAGCAGGCAGATGTGCACACGTATCTTTTGCCGGTCAGTCATCTAAAATCAGAAACTTTCCAAACGGAGTCCCACAAGGATCCGTCCTATCGCCCGCACTCTTCAATCTGTACATGCACGATATAACTACACCCAATACGCCCCAAATAAACTTAGCCTCCTATGCAGATGACATAACACTCACATGCACACACCATGACCCAAAAAGAGCAACAGATCTCCTTCAACCTATCTCAACACACTACATGGCTGGTGCACTACAAACAGACTTAATCTAGCCCCAGCCAAATCCACCGCAACCCTGCTCACAAGTTGGACAGGAGAACACGAATACATCCCTCAACTCACCATAAACAACACACCCTAACACATACACACACCCAAAATCCTAGGAGTAACATATGATACTCATATGACATTCAAACAGCACACCACAAACATTAAAAAGAACTGACACCCAGACTTAACGCCCTCAGGTCACTTGCTCACACAAAATTTGGACACAACAAAGAAACTACCACCACAGTATATAAACAATACATAAGATCAGTGATGGAATACGCAAGCCCAGCCTGGGCTTCTAACCTAGCTGAAACACATCATAAGACCTTACAGACTATTCAAAACAAAGCCCTGAAGATCATTACAGGCTGCACAGCTACTGCACCCACAGATCACCTACATCAAGAAACCAAAATCCTCAAAGTCAAAGACCATCTGGACATGAGAGGCACTCAATTCCTGGCAGCAGCCTCCACGAACCAAGACCACCCACTAAACTACATGGCAACACACCCACAGACACCAAGAAATATCAAAACAACACCCAGCACACGGTATCACACACAATTATTGTCCTCTCTCCCTCCTGCCCACCCCGAACCAACATCCAGAAGCACATCCATACTCATATCTCTCACCGATCCATCCACTCACTCACAGACAACACACAGCTGCATGCACGACCTCCCGAAATCCATCCTTCCGAATCCTCCCTTCCTCGCGAGGACAGAGTCCACCTGGCCAGGCTGAGATGCGGACACCATCCAGCTCTCCTGAGCTATCAGAAGAGACTGGATGACTCCGTTGTCGACGCCTGCCCGGGATGTAACACAGCACCCCATACCATTAAACACATCATAGAAGACTGCATTTCACACAACCACTTACGCCAACAACACAATCTACACTCAATGAGAGCTCTGTGGGAAAGCCCGATCGTGGCCATGGCCTTTCTCAGGGACTCGGGGCTGTTCGGCCAGGCAGCTTAGGGAACAACAACAACAACAACAACAACAACAACTATAGCTAAAACTCTGAACTTTGCACAAGTATTAATTGCACTTGGAATTGATAACATTGATAAAAAAAAAATTATCACAGCTTTGCCCCCAGTATTTATACTATTATCATAGAGTAAGTGTCATACAACCTTAACCCCTCCAACCCGGAAGGGCTCTTGAACGCCCATAACAGCCTCGGCCCGCGCAACCCGGAAGGGCTCTTGAACGCCCATTGCTTGCGTGCGTGCTTTCGAATGCCGCGCGTACATTTTTGGTATCATGGGACGGTAGGTGGTGCCACCAGGCGTAAACGACGCCACAGCAACAGTATCTACCCCGACGCCATCATGGACAGTACGCCAAATAGTGATTCCGCTGTGTCCGATACCGTGCTTCCTACGACGCCCTTGCTAGTTCGTCGCGCCTTACCCCGACGCCATCGCCTAAATGTGTTATCTCCCGGAGGTATTGAGACGACATTGAGACTTTATGAGCGAGCTGATGCCAAGCATAATGTTGATGATGAAGTCAGTGACGACTCCAGTAATTATAAGTCGAGTGATTATGGCCATGAGAGTGACAAAGAAGAGCAATTCCTGGGATTTGCGAGAGAACATGACAGTGATGAGAGTGATGAAGGTGATGTACCAGTTGTTGAGGAAGCTGGTTTACCTAAAGACAGTGAACTTCAGAGAGTGAGTGAGTGGGAGAGTTCAAGGTCACTCACCAAATTTCGCATAAGTGACACGACTCCAAGCCCTTCCCCAGGTAAATCGCCTTTCAAGCTACATTTGTATAAGCAGAATATACTTGAGAAGGCAGCCGCGGCAGCTAGGGAACAAGCAAAACTACTTGGTGAGGATGAGGCTGTGAGTGAGGGTCAGCGTGGTGACCCTTCTCGTCCGCCATTGTCTCCCTTATCTACCCACGCCACCCAAGATAACCCGGATGCCCCGCATTCTTCCCCACCACCCCCACCATTGCCAAGGGTTGAGGACCCCCCACTTTCGGCCTATTTGCCTCCTAGGTCCCCCGACAGGAGACATACTGCTGCCGAAAAGGGGAAAGGTAGGAAATATACCAAAAAAATTAAGAAAAGTAAGACAGTTTTGTTCGAGGCTCCCGCGGCGTCCACCCCGGCCGGCCCCAGCCATACGTCCCCGCAACTTTCCCCACGGTCCTCCCCACCTCTCCCGCCTTCAACATGTCTTCCTGAAGAAGTCTTTGAGCTCGCATCACCAATACCTGGGCCTAGTGACAGTGAAACATTGCTTTCTGTCACTCGTCGCAGGCCAAGGAGCCCAGGACCTCGGGGGGACACAGCCTCACCTGCCACTCCTTCCCCACCTCGCTCACCCGCACGCCGCCCACGCATCACTGGTTCCCCGCCAGATTATGTGGGGGCCACTGATGATGAAGGGCACCTCTCTGAAGACTCTGGCCATGATTACATAGGTCCACCGTCAGGGCAAGATGACCACTCTGACGATGACTATATGGACATCGACGACCCTCGACCCATCTGCTTGGCCCGGCGTCGTGCTGCCCGCCGCCCTGGCCGCCCTAGGGCGCGCGCCTCCCGAGTTGGCCTTGGGCGTGCTGGGCCACCAGCTGGAGCTCCTCGTCAGCGTAGACAAGACCCATTCTACGTTTTTCAGTGGCAAGACGTAGTTGATGAGGATGGATACAACCCTGATGTGCCAGCTTTTGATGAGGTACTGGAGGGTTCAGGCATTACCCCCAATTTTCCTGCAGGCCCCAATGCTCCACCACACGAACTAGTTGAGGCCTTCTTTGATGAGGAGGTGGTAGGCTATGTTGTCAAAGAGACAAATAAGCAGCACCAATTCCAGGTCCACTTTTTGGGCAAGGTGACCAAGGGCCACATGAGGCAGTGGACCCCAGTGACTCATAAAGAGTTCATGGTGTTCCTGGCACTCACCATGCTAATGCCTCATGTCAAGAAGCATGACTATTGGATCACCAATGATCTGATATCCACCCCTGCCTTCGGGAAATATATGTCTCGCGACCGGTACCTTGATATCCTCGCAGCGCTCCATCTTGTCACCAACCTTGACGTCCACCTCCCAGACAAGCTGTGGAAGATTAGGACGTTGTACGAGATGATGCGAGAACGCTTCACCTCCTACTTCAAGCCCTTCCGCAAGGTCGTCATTGACGAGTCTCTTGTGCTGTTCCGGGGAAAACTCAGCTTCCGGCAGTACATCCCCTCAAAAAGACATCGCTTTGGCATAAAATTCTTTGTGCTGTGCGACTGCCAAACTGGCTATGTCCTGGACTTCCTGGTCTACAGCAGGAAGGAAGGGGACTTGCTTGTGGACCCCCTCATTGGCTTTGGCGGAGCAGTGGTGCAAGCCATGATGGACCGCTACTTTCACAAGAATCACGTCCTCTACACGGACAATTATTACACGTCCCCCACTCTCTCACAGTACCTGCATGAGCGCAAGACGGGGACTGTAGGCACAGTACGAGGGAAAAGGAAGGGCATGCCACCTTTCCCTCCAAAGACCAAAAAAGGTGATGTGTTCAAGAAGAAGTCGGGGCCCATTCTGGCTATCCACTGGCACGACCAGCGGAAGGTCAACCTCCTGACCACCATCCACAAGGGGGAAATGGTGGAGACTGGCAAGGTGGATCGCCGCACCCAGGCCATGGTGACCAAGCCCGATGCTGTCCTGGACTACAACATCAACATGAGGCTGGTGGACAAGTCCGACATGCAGATAGGCTTCATTGACTGCCTGCGTACCTCGTGCAGATGGTACAAAAAGTTCTTTCTGCATATGGTGGACATGTCAGTTCTGAATGCCTACAATATATACAAGCTTCGGAATGTGAACACACCCATGAAGTTCAATAGCCTGCGGAGGTTCCAAAAGCAGGTGTTGACGGAGCTCCTGGAGAAGTATGCTACGCCACAGAGGGCAGTGGCACATCCTGGGCCCGCCGTTATTGACCACTTGCAGTGTGCTCAATACTTGATTAGGCACAGGCTTGGTTCCCTGCCTCAGAATGAATCAGGAAGAACACAGCAGAAGCGGTGCCATGTCTGCTACAACAGCAGGGTGAGGCCGAGGCCAGGTAAAAAGTCAACCATGGAGTGTGTGGAGTGCAAGGTGGCACTCTGTGCTTTAGAGTGCTTCTTTGATTACCACTCCAAGCTGGAGTTCTAATAATCATACTGAAATTGCCAAATAAAATGACAATATGTACACTATAATTATATATAGGCAAAAAGTGGAAGAAAACCAATTTATTGTAATACAAAAGTCATGTATTATGAGAAAATTGATACAAATACAATTACACCATAATAATATGTGAAAGTGACACATATGTATATACCAAGTGACATTCATATGATTAGAACCTATAGAACCTATATAAATCAGTGAAAAAAGACACAATAAATTGTATATAAAATGTTTACAAATCATATAACTAAGTGAAAGTGACACAAGACCTAATATTTGATGGCCAAAGTATAATAAACACCTGTGATAACGAATAATCAGTGTCTAATACAACAATAACCTACCTCAATTACTAATAAAATGTACGGTATCGAGTGAAAATGAGCATTATCAGTGACAGTGACACTCTAAAGCATATTTATCAAAGTGAAAGTGACACAAGACACAATACTTGATGACCAAAGAATAATAAACACCTGTAATAACGAATAATCAGTGCCTAATACAACAATAACCTACCTCAATTACTAATAAAATGTACGGTATCGAGTGAAAATTAGCAATATCAGTGACAGTGATACCCTAATAAACATATTTTATATAATTGGCCTCAAAATAACTAGAAAAATATCAAATAAACATCACATTCTCAATATCAAACACTAAAATCGTCTAAGGGAGATAAATACATTGGCGCGACGAGCGGCTAGGTGCGTCGTAGCCATGGCCGGGGCGACGCGTCCGAACGCGGGAAGAATTTTCCGCTGAAAAGCACTCGTCTTCCCGCGCTCACCATTATGCAACCAGAGGGGCTAGAGACCTCTACTCAACGCCATTCGACAGAGGAAGGTTTGTGGAACATTATTCTTTTTTATTCACAACATTACATGCCATATTCATTGACTTACAGAGTAGTTAACATAGGCCAAAGATCGTCAAAACACCCGGTACCGCAGCACAGTCGCAAGCTATAGCCCCCGGGGCTGGAGGGTTAATGTGAAACAGGAATATTTTTTTTTTTTTTAATATATAAAATTAGTTTAACCAGACCACTGAGTTCCACAAAAGAATTTTCATAGGGCTGGCCCGAAGGATTAGATCAAGATGGACAACTAATCAAGTCAAGATAGATAGGGAAGGGCAGGAAGTGAATAAATCGAGGAAGGCGAAGACACGCAGACATTTCTGGTCATTTCACCAGTTCAGCCGGACCACATGAGCTCCACAGCAGAGCTCTTATAGGGCAGGGCCGAAGGATGAGGCAAGAACTGCTACTCTGCAGCACCAACCAAGAAGTAATAAAGGGTGAAAAATTAAAGATCGGGACAAGGGTAGACAAAAAAATCACTACTGAGGGGAATCAAGTCAGCTCGGCCGCATCAACGACCAAAGAGACAAATCAGGTCAGGGGCCTACTACTGTACCTAGCCAGGCCAGGGAGGCATGTAATATAGGCTGCCTGAGGACAACCAAATGGGACAGAATAAGAACAGAAGGCGAAAAACATAGAAAGAGGAATGAAAAACTACGCAAAAGTATTTAAGCCAACGACAAAAGCTTGAAGGGAGAGGGAGAGGGAGAGGGAAAACCCCAGACACTCCCCCATCAAGCCCCAGTCGCCGGCCCCGAAATGCTTTATAAATACTGTACATTAATTTCTTATAAAATGCAGCTATAAAATTCTTCATATGCACAATGGTATCACAATACTATAGCTCAAACTGTGAACTTTGCACAAGTATTAATTGCACTTGGAATAGATAACATAGATACAAAATAAATAATCACAGCTTTGCCTACAGCATTTATACTATTATCACAGAGTAAAGCCGGTATCACACAAGAGATTTTATAGTCAACATTCCATGATCAACAATTTTCTGGCAACATTTCTGGAGTATTTTACACTGGTAGCTGAAACTTGACTGATGATAGATGAACTTAGGTGACAGAAAAATATTAAATGCTTATCTCATGAGCTGCCAGACCAGTGTTGAGGATAAATGTTGAGTTAAAAAGCATTTGTGTGATACCGGCTTTAATGCCATACAACCGTAATGTGAAACAGGAATATATTATGGTGATTTTGAGTTTTATTATTTCATAGTATTGTTTTGCTAAATCTTCAATGAGTTACCTCCACATAGTGATTTTATAATGTAAAACTTGCTCTGTCTGGAGTCCCCCCCCCAAAAAAAAATATATATATATATATATATACCGGTATATATATATATATATATACCGGTATATATAATATAGGAAAAGTGGGGATTGGGCCTGAGTAAATAGATAGATATATAAAAATCTTGCAAAATATACAAACCAAAACTGTGACGACACAAGATAAAAGCAATAGAACTCATCAAACTCGCTATGTGGAAATAACGCTTAATAAAATGAAATTTTGAAATAAAATAACACAATCCACCACATAGGGTGTACATCACTAGCCTACATGAGCAAGTTAATCTGTTTCCCAAGCAAACTAATTACACATATAACAACGCACTATCGTCACATTCAAGGAATTAGTCAATTTGGGAAGTCTGTGACGTTCTGGTAAATTTGACTAACTTCTGTATGAATAGAGATACTACAATTTATGTAAACATTTTCTATTAAACTAAATTCACAATCTGAAAATATATTAACAATGGTACAAAATACACACAGCACACACTAACGATAGTGCTATCGGGTAGGTACACTCGGATACCAGTCTCTAGCCCACTCATAAATATTCCTGGACTTGACCTATTTCTAACTATGGAAGTATATCTCTATAAACCAACTTATCAATATAATGTTCTATAAATCAACTACAAAACTATATATATACTGTACTATTTATTGAAAACAAAGTTCTATCCAAAAATCAATCCAGATAGTTATAATTGCATAAAGAAAACCATATGTGGTCCCCGATTTCATGTGAGTGTATCTGTATTTATAGCATGTACAGGTGACCCCTACCAATTGACCACTTGCGAGTTTCTGGCTATAAGGAAGTTGGCGCCGTAAGCATCGGTATTAAACACAAATGCAATAATAATCTACGTTTCTGATAATAATAATAAAAACTATTTGTCTACAGCCTACTGGGCAAAAGCCCTCATAAGGCTGGGTCTACGTTTCTGATGGATAAATGGTATGTTGAATTGGGTTTTATATGTTCTATGACCGTATTTTTGCTGTAGATTCTGTTACATATCGTTGTCTACGGCTCCAACTTCCTTATAGAACGAAACTCGCAAGTGGGCAATTACTACCCTACAAATAACCTACATTTATAGTACCAATAAATGAAGGATATCGTAAAGGCAAGCAATTGATACTATCAAATAGTGAATAGATACAATAAAATAAAGTATAATTGCAAAATATGAAGCAACAACAGATTTAAACAAAGAGTACTCTTTTAACAAGAACAATACATTTTAGAAAAAAACAATAATAATAGAAAAAGATAAACAATCAATAAATACAGACAAAAAGCAAGCAGAGGTTATTATAATGTAAAACTTACAAAATAAACAAACCAAAACTGGGACGACACAAGATAAACACAAATACAAGAAACTTGTATTCAAATTTTAGAATACAGTCACAATAATTGACCCTAAAAAGATTAAATTTATGTAACAAATTTACTTGCCTCAAAACCTCTGTCTACTAAGAGTCTGTATAGTAACCTAGCTCTAGCCCAAAAGTCATCTACTTTAGTGCAAATTTTACAAAATCTTATTAGCTGGGAATAAAAACAATTATAAGTTATTTCAATATCGATATTGCTACTAGGGAAAGGAAAGTTTATTACAATAAAATTAAAATCTTCAACTTTGTGATATACGTACTTGAAGTATGCACTTTTCATTAAAAATCTGTATATTTACAGTATATCAAGAACATTTTCAATTTCATCATTTACGCTACCTTGTGTGGAATTAGGATAAATAAATTTAGCGACTTGATTAAAATGTGAACATATTGCAAACGAGAAGATCATTGATATATCTACTATTGTTACTTAACAATTTAGCAACTGCTAAGTTTTCTGAGATGTATGCCTCATGTGTTAGAAGTGCAATGACGTATGCCTCAGAAACATGGGCCGTTAAAGTAGAGGATGTCAACAGTATGGAACGTAATGAGATGAGAATGGTGAGATGGATGTGTGGGGCCAGGCTACAGGATAGAATAACAAATGTTGAGGTGAGGAGACGTTTAGGTATAAAGAGTATTAGCGAGGTGATGGGTACAAGTAGACTGGGATGGTATGGACATGTGGAGAGAATGGATGAACAAAATTGGGTGAAAAAATGCAGGTCTGTGATTGTGGAGGGAGCTGCACCAAGAGGTGGACCGAGGAAGACCTGGGATCGGACTACACGTGCCGATCTCAAATCCAAGAACTTGACAAGTGAAGCCGCCCTTAACAGGGTTGCCTGGAACGCCGCCATTAGGACAAGAGACTGAAACTGCACGTATGTGTGGAACACTCAGTCTTAACCTTTTATGTATGTATGTATGTTATTATTCTTGCTACTGTCAACTAAGTCTTTTTATAAATTTAAATTCTAAAGCAAGCAAGAATAAATCTGCAATTAAAGGGCTAGCATTTCCACCCATAGGAATTCTTAATATTTGTTTGAAAATGTAGGGCCAGAATCTAACATAAGTATTGAAAAGGAGGAATTTAAAGATATCTTTAAGTTTAGTTCTACAGAAGTATTGAAAAGGAGGAATTTAACGCACAAAGAGCGGGTGGTAGGGTATTTTACACTGTGCCGCCCAGCGGGTTTTTTTTTTAACCCTAAATAGGGTTGTTTCCGTGCTCATTTTCATGCATAAACAAGACCCAGAGCGTAAAACAAGTATCTATCCCTGAAAGGGCGTAAACAGAGCTTTCCAACGACACCCGAACCATCCTTGTACGACCACTGGTTCTCTTGCAACGATCGTGCAACACAAGTGCAAAAAACCTAAAATAAGGTAATTTCCGTACATAATTCCCTGTGTAGCGAGTGAAAGAGAGGGAGGAAGGTGGTATACAGTTCAGTACGTCCACGGTGGTCGTGAGGAGCGGTCATAAGGTTACTACGCTCGTCCCACCGCTCAGCTCTCTCTCTCAGCAACATTACGTGCTGAAAATGGCACTCGACATAAGTGGTGCACCGCCACATAGGCCTAGTCCACATTTATTTAACTCGACAGATGTCGTGCGCCGTTGGTTAAGGGTTAAAGGTATCTTTAAGTTTAGTTCTACATAAGTATTGAAAAGGAAGAATTTAAAGGCATCTTTAAGTTTAGTTCTATCAAAATATACTGAACTAGTGGGAGTAGAGCCAAGTGACACATTATTAAAATATGAATAAACATTTATGAAATTATTACCATTCTTAACAAATCTGTCAAAGTGCAAATCTATAATAAAGCAAAGTTCTGAAAACACTAAATCTAAAGGCAAATTGGTATATGGTACTGTACAAAGTTGAAAAGTCGAAGCCATGTACTGAGGTAACTTTCGGCATGGTATTAAGTTTATCAATAACTTCTAATGAATTGTTAACACTCCAATAATAGTTAATGCCAGTTCTATTCTTGATGGAATCACAATATCTTTTATGAGTACTGTACTTTTAATGTATTTTAAGCAATATACGACATTATTGAGGTCGTTTGGGTGGAAGGCTTGATCTCCGAGTCCCTCCTGATCCCTCTGAGCCTGTGTGGTGTACGGTGCCAAAACAGAAATTATCCAGTTCTGGATCATTTTTCTAAGCTTACAAGGATCAACTTTGCGCGGTGTCTGCGGGGGGTGCAGCCCCCCGCTTCATAACAGGGGGTCCGGGGGGCTTAGCCCCCCGGCCGCCGGAGAAATTTTGAGATGTGAAGGTAAATATATGCACAATACATGCTCAAAATTTATTAAAAGGAATGAATAATATTGTAAGTAAAAGGGATGTTATGTATGTTTACTGGTGTTTAATCAGGATACTAGGGGAGCTGGCTGCCTGTACTTCAGTCTCAAAGAGATGCACTTCAGGTCCACTAATATAGGCATTGAAAACAGGTTTTTAAATTATTCTTAGCAGTCCCTGTTTTAGTTTTGTAACTTTTGTCCAATAAAGATTTCATGTATATTTGTTGTTGCATTCCAAGAACTATTACATACTTAATTTATATCCTTTCATATGATACATGAGTTACTATAGAGTACTGGTTAAAATACATACCGGTACCAAGTTTCAAGAATAAACTTTGATTAGAACATTTGTTTGTCTATTATTTTCCCTGGGCCGAGTAAAAAATACCTGGGTAGGCTATTCCCATCTCGGGTTAAGTACAATCAGTAGGAACGTAGAAACTTACTTTAATTTTCACAACTTTAAAAGACTCAAGATTCTGCGAGGCTAATTCCGAAAATATTCAATCAAGTCTCCGTTACCCCCATGAAGTCAGGTTATAGTAATGACAAGACATACCAATAATATATGTTAGTTAGCGGGTGTGTGGACTGTGGGGATAGTGGCAGCCCCCACTTTGGACACTAAGACTAAGTAAAGTTAGGTTAGGGTAAGGTAATGCAAATTATCTACTCATAACATGATAAACAATTGAACAATAAACTACTGTACTATATTCCTTGAAGAAATAAAAACAAACAATTGTACATAAGGCTGCGGAAAGATTCTTTAGTGATACCCAAGTCATGGCCGGGATTCCAGGAAATCTATAAATGCACTGTAGGCGGTAGGCCTAGCTGCTGGCTGTACACTTATTAAATTGTACCGGTAATCTGGCTAAAAAGTTACCGGTATACAAAATGAGAACATAGAGGCAGGGTGCAGATCCCACTTTGGACACTAAGCTTGGACTTTGGTTAGGGTAAGTTATTGCAAATCTTCCACTCATAATATAAACTACAATAAAATAAGATACCAGTAGATAAGATACTACTGTAGCCTATTCTGTCTATAGCCTATACCTTGAAAACAAAAACAAACGGTAAGACTGCGAAAGTATTCTTCAGTGACAGGTAACTATACCCTATAATCCCACGGCATGACGGCAAACTGTTATTGTCATAGGCTATAGCCTAGCTAGGGTGTCGAATGACGCTGTTTTTTTGAGTGATACAACTTTCTGTATAATGATAAAAAAAATTAATCCTAGCCTAGGCCTAGCCTACGTATTTTTATATTATTATTTTAAAAGTTAGACATCTAAAATAGGCCTAGGCTAGGCCTACTGTGTTCCAAAACTCAAGAGTAGCCTAGGCTAGGTTAGCCTAGCCTAGCCTTACAAAAAAAAAAAAAAAAAATACAGGAATGTTGGTCTAGGCTAAGTTTAATATACACTTCCCAGGTCATTTTAACAGTTCTATTGCTTCTATATATCATATAATACACCATAGAGTAAGTTTTTAATAACTAGAAAAAAAGGTCATCTTCTAAATAATTACCATAATTGAGGACCTTCGCCATTCCCGGGTTAAGAGTGGGCTCTGAGTCTTAGCCTACCAGAACCAGATTCCCAGCTGCCTAGCTAACCTTATTTTTTACTGTCTTTAACCTCAAATCTTCCTTGATCTTCATTAGCCTATCAATACATTATACATAGCCCCACTAGTGGGGGCAGTCCTAAGATTGTTGGATAATGGGTTATCCTAAGCCTAATATGCCTAGCCTCAGCCTAGGCTACTCATTTCTGCTTCAAATCATCATTATCATCATAGGCCTAGGCTAATACAAGTAGGCCTAGGCTTATCTGAAAAAAATAATATGCTTGGCTACTTACAAAATCGGTTTGGTGCTTGCTAGAAGTCAGGTTTATCCAAAGTATCACCTTGAACTTATACCTTATATATAATGAGTTCCCCAAGATTAATATGCACAATTTTAGAATGTGTAGGGCACTCGCACTTCACATGAAGTCAATGTTATATTCCAGCCCCTTAATTCACTCTATTTTTCCACAAATATATCGGTAAATAACAGCTAACACATTTCCAAGTGTTCCACAGTTGATTGGCGGCAAGCTAATTTGACGTCATCATTGGATTATTCTCGGAAACACCACAATGGAAAACATTGCTGATATTGGTTCGTTGTTTTCCATTAATCCAACCACATATATAGGCTACCCCTGAAAAACCAATAATTCATCATAAAATCGTACTAATTTATAGCTTACCTTATGCCTCAAGGTCTTGCGCTCTTTGTCAAACACATAAAATTTATATTCATTCACTATTTTTAAGAAATTAGAGACCCCATAAAATTAGCACATACGAAAAAATATCGTGTATTTTGTGGGAGTTTAATTAAGATCAGATCAGATCAGAAAATTAACATTCAAACTTAAATTAATATTTTACATTATTCATTTCAGTGAAATTTAGTCAATATATTAAACACATGGAGTAGTTTAGTTAATATATACATAGTTTTAGATAAATACCTATTATCCTTTAATCTACATATTATTGAGCATTCGAGTGCCAATAAAAGTACGGTAGTTGTGTTCGTCTTGACTCAGCCTTCGGCGCAATATAACATCGGAGTGTAGGGGTACATTGGTTGTTTGTTTGTTTGTTTGTTTTAGCGGACTCTCCCATCCAGGAGTTCGTTCTATGAACGATGGCTGTTTCCTTATTGTAATATATATTTGTTATATTGGTGCTAAAGTCAGTCACCTCATCCGAACCGAACAAGTTGTGTTTTCACAGTGTAAACAAATCGCTCTCATGACTCGAGCTCTGGATTTATCCGTCTATATTTACATTAGTAGCTGCATTTGGACTTCAATACAGGTGATATATAATAGTTCTAAGATCATAGCCAATGTAGAGTACAGTGTAGAGCAAAGCAACTATCGTTTGATGAGTGTAATGTAGAAATAGAATGGCAGGTTTAGCGGGGCTCCCGGCCGCCCCGGGACAGTCACAGGCTCTTAGCCTATTTCAGTATCAATATTTTTTCAATGTTAGGTTCGGGATCACGAAGAAAATGGGCGAATTTTGGCACACTGGTACGGTGGCATTAATAAGTCATGTCTCAGCTGTCATTACATTTGGCTCACTCTGTGCTGTATTAATGTCTGTCAGATGTTGAATAGGGTGGGTAAGTGTAGGGACATGGTTGTATATCTCACTCAAAAAGAAGAAATCATGTTTAAATAATGCTGATACTATTTATTGATCAAAACATAATTGGTGCCGAGACATCACTTATTAGGCCGACTGTACGTATCAGTGAGGGAGAGGACCGTTAGTGAAGCCTCCAGTTCGCTGTAGGCGGTTTCCTTGTCGGCGTAGAAGAGGACCTACACTGAAGCCTGGGTCATGATGAAGCCGTTGTCGGAGAAGATGCCAGCAACGTCTGTTTCGAGCCACACGAAGAGCACCACGGCATCACTGGTCACGCTCATGGTAAAGGTCCAGTTGCTGCCGCTTGACACTACCGGCTCCGAAACACCACTCACCTGGGGGTAGATAAAGGTCGAGCACTTAGAAAATATCTATCTATCTATCTATCTATCTATATGCTCAGGCCCAATCCCCACTTTTCCTTTTTTTTTTTTTTTTTCTTGGGGGTGGCTGACTCAAGACAGAGCAAGAACAGGAAAACACAAGACAAAACAGCGAACAAACACAGACAAAACACAAAATTCACACGCATCTACTGTAGGTCACCCAGGAGAATACCCAGAGACCAGGGTCACCAAGGTCGCTCCAGCACTCCCCCGGGGTATTTGGGGTGGTTCTATCCTTGCATGGAACTGGAGATTTATTTATACGTAACCTCATCCCCTATCTATCATGTCTGTTTATGTAAATAGATTTAAGTGTTTGTATGCATTTGCATATTTTGTATATGTATGTACAGTACATGCTTTTATATGTATGTGTACGTATGTATGTTTGTATTTGTGTCAATGCATGAATTTGTGTATGTATTTTATGTGTACAGTATAATGTTGTGTACAGTATACCATAATTGTATGTAAATATTAATGCTAATAATCAAATAATTTACTACAGTATAAACATCAGTATTTTGTTTTCAACTAAGGGCTCTTAAAAGATTAACTAGATTCATCAAAGAGCTTTGTCTGCAAATTTGTTTATTATTCTTTATATAATGTAACTGTCTGACTAAATAAAAATTTCAATTAATCAATCAATTATGTCTGTCTAACTTTCTCTCCGATACATCACTGACCTGGGGGTAGACAAGGATTCACCGCTTACAAATTAGTCAAAACTTTAGCATTAACTGTTTCGAGAGCCGATCACACATTTCTTCTGTTTGTTTGGCTATTATTAGACAATAATATTCAGATTAGGATGGGTAGATGGAAGTCAGAGGGTTAATTGAGCTAGTCTTTACCCTTATAATTCCCACAGATCCTTCCAAAACAGCATACATTTGTCTAAAGATGGCCAGAATAGATTGTCAAAATGTGTAATAATCTTCAAAGGGTTAAACACAAATACAAAAGGCAACACTTATCTAAGACTAGAGGAATAATTTAATTTATTTCACTCCCAACACCAAACACCTCTCAATGAAATTAATGAAAATATGTGATCCTCCCGGGATTCAAACCTGGGTTACCACATACAGATCTTAAACACTAACCATTTCACCATCAAGACAGTTAAAGGTTAAGTACATGACTACAATTTTATATCCATTACCCCCCTGGGGATAAGGGGGCCTTCATCTAATGGTGGAGGAAAAAATAATATGCCTCATGCATCCTACTGCGTGTCATACAGGGCGACTAATAGGGGGGATGGTGATAGACTTGTGGACCAACAGCCATTACTATGCAATAAAGTCTTTATCTTAGCACTGTCTTGGTATGGCACTGCCGAGGCTGGTGGGGTGCGGATAGGTGCCACAGGGTACTGAGTCTTACCTGGGCGTTGTTTGGCACCACACCTGTGTCGGCAACAGTGTTTGCATGTTGGAGCAGTGTTGGGGCAGGACTTTATTGTTCTATAGTCCAAATTGCCTAATATACAGTAGAGTCTTGTTATGTTTGTTTATTTTTGTAACATGTTAAGGCTGGTGTGGTTGCAGATACTGCTGGTGCAAGTGCTGCAGGGGTACTCTGTTGAGTCTTGCTGAGGCACGATTAGCACTATATACCAACATCAGCCACAGGGATGACTTGGTGAGGCAGTGCTGTGGCGGGACTTTATTGTACTACAGTACACTCCAACTACTGAAAGGTAACCCCGTCTGAGCCGTTACAATGCATGTAATGGAAAAATGACACTAAACCATTGTATGTTTTGTATGTTTTTGTATGTAGTGTAAGTTCAGACATTTACCTTTTTATGGGTGCTAAGTCCTAGGGCTATGTTGTATGTGGTTTCCAGTGTTCTACTTAGGTTTTCTAATACAGTAAAGTAATTCAGGGGTTGTACAGTTGCCCACATTAGTTCTGTTGCTCTCTGTGATCTTATACATGGAAATATAATGCCTGTGATTGAATTACAAGTATAGTTTCTTATGAAGTGGTAAACTCATCTGAATGGTCAACTGATAATTAAAAGAAAGTCACTAGCAATTTATTCATACTATTTTACTTTTATTATAATGTAAAACTTGCAAAACAAACAAACCAAAACTGGGACGACACAAGATAAACGCAAAAGAACTATCAGAATAAATAAAAATATATAGATCACCCTTACTGGAAGAGTTAATGGTATTATTTTACAATAAACTGATCCACTAACCTCCCGCTGAAGAACTGTAATGTGTTCACTGTGTTGTTGACAGAAGCCACAAGTTGTACAATCAAGCTAGGTCGACTTTAATTCATAGAAGATTTCCAGGTGTTCTCGTTACGGCCGCTAGAACCACCTAGACAAATAATAAAAATGGATTAGTATATTTATCTATCTATTTACTCTGGCCCAATCCCCATTTTTTTGTTTGTTTTATTAGTACTTTATAGATTTTAAGATCAAGAATAACATGTTACGGGCACACGCAAGTACAATAATTACCATGGTGTTCATCTCCAAGTCTTTGCCTAGAAATTGTGACTTTTAACCTCTTGTAACTCCAAGCTCAACCTGTAATGGAAGTTCTTAGTTAGTTTACAATGTAAAACTTACAAAATAAACAAACCAAAACAGGGACGACACAATATAAAAACAAAAGAACTTATCAAAATCATACGATTTAGCAAAATATACAACACTAACAGAAGTAGTACCAGTATGTAGTTAATGCACGCATACCATCTGGCTTCCAAAGAGTACAAAGGAGTACAAAGGAAATCAAGCAACAACAGATCTAGTGACCCTTCTAGGTTGCTTGTCCTCCAAAACACTGAGGATCAAGTGTCCAAACAGTGGTTTAGAGTGGGTAAGGGAACATTGGAAAGGGAACTACTGCCCTGCCACTAACGTGGCAGGACTAGGAAGTTAGTAGGGGACATATGGGTTAGTAACTGAGGGGAGGATAAAGTTATTCATTTACAAACGCAGTCAGTCGCGGGTTTGATGCGAGATATTTGTCTAGGCGGAATTTAAATGAATCAACGGTGCTGCAGTCTATAACGTCTCGGGGAAGCCCATTCCACAAGTTGACAACTCGATTGAAGAAGAAATTCTTAGATTCGTGCGAGTTAAAAGATTTACCAATAATTTTGCAACCGTTTCCCCGCGTGTAATTAGATTGGTCGATAGTGAAGTACTTACTACAGTTCATATTGTCGATGCCTTTGATGATTTTGAACACTTGAATTAAGTCGCCTCTTAATCTGCGCTGGGTTAAAGGAAATAGATTTAATTCTCTAAGACGCTCTTCGTATGGTTTGTTCTTTAGGCTAGGTATCATTTTGGTAACTCTACGTTGAACTCGTTCTAGCTTGTTTATATCTTTTTGGTAATAAGGGCACCAGGATTGAACGCAGTATTCCAGAAGAGGGCGGACTAAGGAATTGTAAAGGGTTAGGATAACTTCTTTGGATTTATGCTCAAATGACCTGCCTATAAAGCCAATTATTTTGTTTGCCTTCTTAACAACTTCTGAACATTGTTGACTCGGTTTTAGGTTACTCGATATTGTTACTCCCAGATCAGTTTCTCTGTTTACATTCTTAAGCTGAGTGCCATTCATCGAATAGTTTTGCTTTCTCATTTAGGTATCCGACATGTAGTACTTTACATTTATCCGCATTGAAACTCATTTGCCAAATTTGGGCCCAACATGACAATTTATCTAGATTGTGTTGCATATCGTCAACTTGTTCTTTTGAGAGTACGCTATTTGCAATTTTTGTATCGTCAGCAAATTTTGAGATTGTGCAGGTGAGACCCTCATCTATGTCGTTGATGTAAATTAGAAAGAGAATTGGTCCTAGTACCGATCCCTGGGGTACCCCGCTACTTACATTGGTCCATTTAGATGCCTTACCGTTTATGACTACCCTTTGCTTTCTGTTGCTGAGCCAATTTTCTATCCATTTCAACACACCGTCTTGTATTCCATGCGCTTTTAGTTTTAGCAGTAAACGTTTGTGGGGAACTTTGTCAAAGGCCTTTTGAAAATCAAGGTATATAATATCTACAGCTTTACTCTCATCGTAGAGGTTGAGGATATCGTGGAAGAAGTCTAAGAGGTTTGTTAAACAGGAACGTTTTTTACGAAAGCCGTGTCGAGTATCTTTAAGTATGTTATTTTCCTCCAAGTGATTTACGAGTCTGTCTCGTATGACCGTTTCTAGCATTTTACATACAACTGAGGTTAAGCTAATTGGACGATAGTTACTGGGTAGGGATTTGCTGCCTTTTTTGAATATCGGTGTTACGTTGGCTAGCTTCCACTGATCAGGCATAGTTCCAGACTGCAAGGATTTATTGAATAGTAATGTCAGTGGTTTGGAGAGCTCATTCTTAGCTTCCTTTAGAACTCTAGGCGAGATTGTATCAGGTCCTGGCGTTTTATTTACCTTGAGTTTATCTAAACAATTCAATACTTCTCTCTCTGTAACGGTGATATTGCTTAGAACATCTGAATTATCAATCTGAATCGGCGATGGTGTAGGGATATCACTGAGGTCTTCTGTTGTAAAAACTGATGCAAAGAAGGTATTGAGGGCATTACTCATTTGTACTTCGTCTTTGGTGTATTCTCCTTTTTCATCGACTAACGGTCCAACAGTTGAAGTAACTACTTTTTTCTTTCTGATATAACTATAGAATTCTTTCGGGTTTGTTTTACTTTGATTCGCAATATGTAACTCTATGGTCTTTTTACTTTGCTTAATTAACTTTTTGGCTTTGCGTCGTAGCTCTACAAATTTCACCCGTTCTTCGTCATTTTGTGAGGATTTTAATCTATCATTAGCACATTTTTTAGCAAGCAGGCAGTTTGAAATATCTTTATTCCACCATTTTGGCTTATTATTATGGCCTGGACGCCGTATTTTCGATGGTATGCAGTCTTGCACTGCTTTTAGGTAAGTGGTTTCGAATAACTTCCAAGATGTATTTATGTCGTTATTGTTAATTAAAAAGCTCCAGTCAGTTTCTTTAAACATAGCTCTAAGTTTATGGAAGTTTGCTTTCTTGAAATTAGGCACTTTTTCGATGCTACTATTTGGGTTCGTTACTAGTAAACTTTAAAGTGAAAGTTATCGTACGATGGTCGCTGTTACTGAATTCATCACCAACATTCAAATTCTCTATCAATTCTTCTTTTGTTGCAAGTACAATGTCAAGAACGTTATTACCACGGGTCGGCATTCGAACAAATTGATAAAGCGAACTCTCTTGCAAGTTCGTATACAAGTCATGTCCGGAGTGTGAAGTAAGAGTATCGCCCCACTTGGTCACAGGTAAATTAAAGTCGCCAAAAATTACGGTATCTTGTGAGTTACTTACATCTGCAATTTGTTCGTAAATTTCTCGGTCAGTTTGCACTGATTGAGCTGGAGGTCTGTATATTAACGCAAGTATTATTTTTGTACCTTTATTATTCTTTATTAGCACAAAAGATGTGTCGACGTTCACAATTTGAGGTTTTGACACGAGGGTCGGGTTAAGACTTTCTTTGATATAAAATAAAACGCCACCTCCATTTTTATTTATTCGGCTGTTCTCAAACATTACATAACCGGGAAGTGAATACTCTGCTAAAAAGTCTCTATCTTGTGTATTGAGCCAAGATTCTGTTATGCCAATCACATCATATTTTTTCTGTAAACACTAGTTCCTCTAAATCTGAAAATTTATTGCGTATGCTACGAGCGTTTGCATAGAAAACCTTTAAAGTTGCGGTTTTAGAACTCGCAGATCGTTCTTTCATCGAATTTTTGGTTCTGGTCGGATCTACATTTACATTCATGGCTGTCCTCGGTCCTCGGTCGTTATCCCTGACGGTTTTGAATTTGGGTCGTGTTGGTGGAGCTTTATCCAAATTCGCGGTTCTTGACGGATTAGTATTTAATTCCTTTGTAGATTGCCGTCCTCGCTGTCTTCGGTCCTCCTTCCTGGTTGTCCTGTGCTGAGTCGATTTCTTCTCCGAAAATCCTTCACCGCATCGTTGAGAAGACGCCCAAAACGCGCTGCTCCCACCTGGTTCAGATGAACTCCATCATCCGAAAACAAATAGTCATCGTAGTAGAAATTGTCCCAGGTGTCGACGAATCCCACGTTCTCCTTCCTGCAGAGGTTTGCTAGACAACGATTTGTGCTGGTGGCTATGTTGTAAAATCGGCTCTCTACACCGAGCCGGGGGACGATTCCTGAGACGATGATCCTTGATGACTTCTCTCCTTAAACGACTTGATCAGCTGCTGGTACTTTAAAAGCAAATCTTCCGACCGGGTTCGCTGTATATCGTTGGATCCAACGTGGATGACGTACATTGTATTTGCAGGGGCCAGCTTTGATACTTCGTCAACTGCTGCAACTACGTCATCCACACCACCACCAGGGATACAAAAACGCTTCCTGGTCTTAGGTGCCCTGGCGCAAAACTCTGTGAGCTGACCACGTATCATCGAGTCTCCCACGAGCCGGACTTCTTCTATTTCCTCTTCGTCATCTGAGTCTGCGAATATCTGGAAACGGTTTTGACACTCGGTAATCGGTATGTGTTTCCTGGTCTTGGGGCAAACGTTGTTCCTCACGACACGGAAGTTGTCTTGAGGGGGAAGAGAGTCGCTATTTGTATCTTGAGTATCGGAAACATCAGCTGAAATGGCTACTGTAGGCGTTGAATTGTTAGCATTTGACGTTGGGGCGTTGGTGGCTGCTGGAGTTGCGGTGACAATTGAAGTTTGTGGCACTCCAACGTTGAGTGTTACAAACTCTTGGAGTGATTCCAGCTTCATGGTGAGGACGTTGATCTTGTTGTAGGCTTCATCTAATTTCACTGTAAAATTCTCTCGTTGCTGGCAGAGCCGGCAGACTTGAAGATCGATAGTAGCAAACATGGACTCACCAAACCTACCGGCGCAGTTCGCACAAGCGCGAGGCATGGTGACAGTCACTTTCTTCAGATCACTTCACTCACTTAAAAAAACAATTCACTCACTTTACAACACTTCACTCACTTTAAAAACACTTCAATCACTTCAACCGAAAACAAATATGCTGAAATACGCAGAAATAGGATATCAGGGGTGATAGCCTAACCGAAAACAAAAATGTTGAGATACGCAGAATTAGGCTTCCAGGGGCGATAGCCTAACCAAAAGTTTTTTTTAAATTGAAATACGCAATAATAGGCTACCAGCGTTGAATAGCCTAACCGAATATAATAAAATTGAAATTCGCAGAAATAGGCTACCAGGTGTGATAACCTAACCTTAAACAAATATATGTATAACAGAATATGTAACTAAATATACAATTCACCAAATAGAGATTATATAAAAATAAAGTGTGACTGCACACAAGGGGTTAATATACTGTGTCAACAGATGACCCTGGTGTCACTGAAGCCTAGTAAAGCAGTAGCCTACTCTTTTTAGATAAAAAAGTGTATCAGTCAAAGGTTATTACAAGATCGTGCAAGCAACAACTAAAATTACAGATATATATAGCTACAGTAGGATACCAAATACAATATCTACAAGAGTTAATAATAAAACAGATTGGCTGGCTATAGGCTAGGCTAGGTTTGGGTTAGGTTAAAAGCTTGGCAGGTTGGGTTAGGCTAGGTTAGTTTGTACAAATACCACCCTTAGCTTAAAGTAAAATCAGTCTGAGGAGAAAAAGTCAAGAATATATCTAAGGGGAAAAGATAAATGAATGCACTTAAATTTGGTACAAAATTTGCTGGAATTTAATATGTATAATCCCCAAAAAAGGTTTGTTTACAAAATGGTGTCGGCGTTAGTCCCTGTAGGCGGTTAGTTAGTAAACAATATTGTTTATTAGCAAATTAATATGCAAAGCTTTACTTACATACAAGGCAGTTAAATTGATACTTACTACAGTAGGTAATGGGTAAAATTAGGGGCTACGATTTTATATAAAATAGTAATAAGAGAGCGTTTGTTTACAAAGCAAAACAAAACAATAGATGGCGCTAGTGGCGCCCTGTCCGAGCAGGAGTCTTGTGATAAACACAAAGTTTTTCAGTCAATACACAGCGAAATATCGTGCAGTGTTACTTACTAAGCTACAGGATGGTTAAACGTGCTCTTAACCACCTTTCATGCACAAGAATGAAGAGGATGAGTAGTTAATACTCAAATTATGATCGATATCGTGAGAGCGTTGACAGAGCGTCTGCAGCGTCTGGCGGTAGCACGGGGTATGAGAGAGCGAAGAGAGCGAAGACCCCGGCGGCGAACACTATGAGAAGCCTTGAAGACTGGTGCCTGGGGGTGTGCTGGGTCTGGTAACACCCAACACGCAGTACCAACCAAACAACCGTATACCAACCCAACCAATACCTCGAAAGGCCCCTTCAGAATTACCACCCATAAGTCACCTAGAAAGAGAAGTACAGTACAGTACCGTAGAATCATTAGTTTTTAATCTCTCTCACTCTTGTTGTTGTTGTATAGTCTATTCATTAAAATTAGGCCAAAAATCGACAACAATGTAATGTTCGGGCGTAGCCTACCGCCCGCCTTGTTTACACTACGAGGAGTGGCGACGCCGGACGCTTGCGATCATGTTCCCGTCTATTTTGACTGCCGTTGGATACAATAATATATGGAGGGTCTTCCCCCCCCCCATGACATATTGTCATCATCATTTACAGTATATTGCCAGCAGAGGGCAAATAACCGAGAACAAAAATGCCGTCAAAATAAACGCGAACTTAACCGCGGCGATCGACCTATGTTAACATGACGACCGTACGCCCAGACACTACATCCTTCCCAAAAAAAAATCATGACTAACCTCTGTAACTCATAAACGGCTAGAGTATATATGTTTGTATGTATGTACCTGTAGTGTACATACACTGGCACTATCAGGTTCATATTTTGGTAACTGTGCACTCCAAACTACAGGCATATGCATAAATTGACGATTAGTTCCTTGATCACCATTCTGTCCTATAGATCAGCTTTTGAATTTTGCCTCAACAAGCCAAAGAAAATGAGGTTAAGACAATAAGCAAATACAATATACAAGGCTCAAGCGATGGGTGTCGTTGGATGAGGAAAAACTTAGTGGTTGCATTGAGGCAGTTGGACAAAATAAAGCTATTAGATTAATCAATAACCCTGCAATCACACAGGACCTTCCTACATTATCCATACGAAGAAACGTTGCATCCCTTGCATTATTCTACAGATATTTTCACAGCAATTGTTCCGAGGAACTTGCTTCAATTGTGCCGCCTCTCCACATCTTTCCCCGTAGAACTAGGGCAGCTGAGAGCGCCCATGAATTTACACTTTCTCCTCCACAATGCAGAACTTCTGCTTATCAAAATTAATTTATCCCTAGAACTACTACTCTTTGGAATTCACTTCCCTCAAGTTGCTTTCCACAAATTTACAATCTACAAAAGTTTAAATCCAGTTGTTACAAACATTTTATGAATGGAGGATGCCTTTAGGTACATGACCTTTTTGTTTTATTTGTGTTTTTCCTTCCTCCGTTCATTGTCTCTTTTAAAAAAAAAAAAAAAAAAAAAAAAAAAAAATCAATAGGAGTCTACTTTTGTTTAATAAATGGCTATTTACTCCAGTACAACAAGCAAAGAGGCGAATAATAATAAGGATGAATAACCATATGAATTTTTCCTTTGCTCCTCAACTTTCCCTTCATAATTGCTGAGGGGCACAGGGCCTTGGGTGGGGCTTTTGCAGAGGTGGGCGCGCTCCGCGCTCATCAGACATAAGGTAATGCGGCAGCGCTCACGCGCTCCTTTTGTCAGCAGACCCGATGCGCTTCCCGCTCCGCGCTCCTGCGCTCCCAAAAATATGTATATAAAAAAAAAAAAAAAAAAAAAACAGCTTCTAGAAGTTATTAAATTATTTACCTTTGTCCTTCACTTTGTCCTTTGTCTTTCACTTGACTAAATTCCAAGAATTCAAAACATTCGAAAAACCTCAAGTCATGGTGTCATTCTGAAGTTTAACTGTTTAAGTTGCTCACTTTCTCAGTTTCTGTTATTCTTCATGTCATATCAATGAATCAAATGTCAATGATATGATATGATTGATATCATTGCAAATGTCAATGATATGATATGATTGATATCATTGTGAGTTTGTGACATTGTGACTGTCCATTGATATCTATGATATGACAAAGAATTACAGAAACTGTCCAAACTGAGAAACTAGGTCCGAAACTGCCAGGTCCGACGGTATATAATTTATAATAATTATATATATACGGCCGGGACTAGGGTCTTGTCAGATGTCAGTTGTCACGCCCAGTGCCAGGTCCGTATATAATTATATACCGACTCGCCGGAAAAAAATCGTAGCAGCGAAACGACTGCACCTATTTCTTTCATATTTTTAGTTTTTTACCACATGTACCTTACCCTTCTGCATACCCACCACGGCACCACCACTACCCCAAACCCCTCCTCCCACCCACTCGCTGACTATCGGTCGCCTCACAAGGAAAAAAAAAGAAAATCTGTGGCGGCGAAACGATTGCACCAATCGGTTCCATATTTGTGTGACAAGTGCCTTACCCTTATGCCTTCCCTCCACAACACCCCCAACTGCTTCCCACAACCCACATCCAGCGTATCCGTACGAAGAAAAGGAAAACAAATAAAATCTGTGGTGGCGAAACTACCTCACCAATCGGCTTCATATTTGTAACACGAGTCAATTACGCTTCTACCTTCCCCCCACCATCCCCCAAACCACCCTCCCACCCATACATTCAAGTAACATTCCGATAGTATCGATACCATAAAATGATAAAAGTCTCTGAAGTCTATAGTGTCTTTTGACTATCAGACAGTCAGACAGGCTCGGGCTATACCACTGCCAGACTTACCCTTAGGCCCCTTCGTAAGCCGTAACTTGCCCGTACGGTTTACTTTGCGTTAGCAAAATCCAAAAAAAAAAAAAAAAAATAACAAGTTAACAACTGTAACACTGTCAGTCTGTCACTATCATAGTATCACTGTATCACAGTTCACTAACACTGTGAGTAACACCGTACGAACGGTACGATGACTGTACATGATAATGACGTTCTTGTACCTGTTGTTGACAGGAAAAATCGCCTCCGGAGCGCCAGAAAGGAGCGCGAATTTCTAGATGCGCTCCCCGCCTGCACTCCGATTTCAGAATTTTGCCGCTCCTCGCTCCGCGCTCCTCTATATTGGTAATGCGCTCTGATCGCAGAGCGCCAAATCGGCGCCAATGCCCACCTCTGGGCTTTTGTTTCCTGGGTGTTTCCGCACCCTCCTCAGCTCCCCGCCTTGGAGTGGCTTTGGTCACCTGGGCTTTATTAGTGGTAAGCAGGGAGGGTTTTTTGGGGGCGCTCTCGGTCATGGCCTCGGTCTTGCTCGGGACCTTAGGGCTGCTCGGTCAGACAGCCTGGGGAACAACAACAACAACCTTATCAATTAATTTCATTTGGGGGAAATCCCCAATTGTAATAAATTCTACAGCAGTATGCGACGAAGGCTATATAGCACTGGAAACTGTCGTAGCATAGCTGAGATTCAAACTCACGTGGCTAGTCGTCACCAACATAGCGCATAGAGCCTTAGCCCGCTAGACCACGACAGCTCCAGCTCCAGCAAAGAGGCGAACAAAGGGTAGTTTCTCACCTCAAGGGTAGTTTCAGCAATAAGCCATTTTAAGCCAAAGCTTCTCATGAAGAAGTAAGAAATAGAAGATGATGAAGACTAGGTCGCATTTAAAAAGCAAATATTGTATCAAATATAATAAATTACCCAAATAAGCCAAGTGACCAACCCTCAGCAAATGTGATGCCCATGAGGATGCCGAAGCCAGAGATAGCCAGCACGTCGTCGATGACCAGGGTGGGTATGCCCTTGCTGACACCGTACTCCTTCGATGATAACGTCAACATACACGGCACTATGACCGCTGGTGTTACTGCTCCTAATACAAACCTGAATGAGATCAAATATAGAGAGTCAATACAAAAAGAGCTACAGTAATACTATTTCAAAAACAAATCTATATAGGGAAGATAGCGATGGAGTGCAGGTCTCCCTCAATATACGATTGGGTTACATTCCTGAAGACCCGATCTTAAATAGAAATATCGTATAGCGAACCCTAAAATTCAAGGGGTAAATGGGGATGCGTTCTCGGACCAGACAAAACACAAACACAAACACATAAAAATCTATAGTAATATGCCACTAATATCGTAAATCGGGGGATCGGATAGTGAGGGAGACCTGTATTTAATAAACGAACCTACTTAGGGAAGATAGCGTTGGAGTACATATTGGTTGGTGGAGAGAACATAATAATTATTCTAATTGTTAACATAACTGCCCTTGCTGACACCGTACCCCTTCCATGATAACGTCAACATACACGGCACTATGACCGCCGGGGTAACTGCTCCTAATACAAACCTGGATGAGAGAATATATAGAGAGTCAATATAGAAGAACTATTACTATTTAAATAACAAACCTATATAGGGAAGATAGCGTCGTAGTACAGGTCTACCTCACTATCTGATGCCCCAATTTAGGATATTATTATAGGTATTTAGGTGTTTGGGTTTGGGTTTTGGCTGGTCCCAGAACGCATCCCCATTTACCCCATAAAGTTTAAGGGGGTGACCTGTTTTTGTTCTGTCCTTTACTATCTTTCTCTGGCTTGTATCCATTTGGCCCCATTCAGCCTACTGTTTTAAGATGTTTATCCCCATCCAAGTGTCAATTTTTTACTGGTGAGCGGTAGCAAGCCAACATATTTTAAAAATGTTTGACAGCAGGCTAAATTTGTACATTTTTCGATAGAAAAATTTCTCCGGCGAAGCCTGATCTCTTCATATAATGCTGGCTCGCTATCGCGAGCCAGGAAGAAATCGACACCTAGATGGGGATAAACGTCTTAAAATAGTTGGCTGAATGTGGCCGAATGGATACAAGCCAGAGAAAGAGAGAAAAGAAGAAAAATAAGAAAAACAGGTCACCCCCCTTAAGGTTTGCTATACGATTATTCTATTCAAGATCGGGGGGGGGTTTTCAGGAACGTAACCCAATCGTAAATCGAGGGAGACCTGTATCCAAGCATTGAACATACCTGGTCGCCGCAGGATTCCCACAAAATGGAATCTTAGGGCTTTTAGAACAACAAACAACAACAACTGCATAACACACGACCACTTACGCTAACAACACAACACAACACACGCTCCTTGAGAACTTTGTGGTAGAACCCGGTCTCGGCCGTTGCCTTCCTTAGGAGCTCGGGGCTGTACGGCCAGGCACCCTAGGGAACGACTACTACTATAGGACCTAGAGCAAACTGGCTGTAAATATCCACACCTATTTCCTGGTGGGCTCTTCCCTAATGATAGAAATGTAAGCTCGAATGCTTTCATTCACTTTGAGTTATGAGAAGTTAAGGGGTCAAGAAAATTGTCAAGTTCGTTGGTGCTACCTACAGTATACTATAGTTCGTTGGTGCTACCTACAGTATACTATAGTTCGTTGGTGCTACCTACAGTATACTATAGTTCGTTGGTGCTACCTACAGTATACTATAGTTCGTTGGTGCTACCTACAGTATACTATAGTTCGTTGGTGCTACCTACAGTATACTATAGTTCGTTGGTGCTACCTACAGTATACTATAGTTCGTTGGTGCTACCTACAGTATACTATAGTTCGTTGGTGCTACCTACAGTATACTATAGTTCGTTGGTGCTACCTACAGTATACTATAGTTCGTTGGTGCTACCTACAGTATACTATAGTTCGTTGGCGCTACCTACAGTATACTATAGTCCGTTCATTCTATAGTTTGGTGCTATCCTACAGTATACCTCTCATAACTAAAATTACTAGAGTAATCCAGCTAATATTTCTACCCTACTGTGGAAAGACTACGGATACCACTCCTGCCGGGGCCTCACGCAGTGGCATGACCCAGTCCTGTCGAACTGAGCTCATGACGCTGGTGGCATTGCCCCGGAGGATAGCCATCCCTAGTCTTTGCTTGAGCCAGAGGGTTTCCCGGGGTTCTCCTGAAACTTCTCTGATTTTACGGCCTATTTCATTCACCATCTTAAGGGTGGTAGGGCCAAAGACTCCTGAAGTTTCGAATGCCAGGGGCTCGAACTGATGAATTCTGGCGATGGCTTATTCTCGCTTTTTTTTTCTGCTATCCGGGCGCTTCACCTGCTTCGTCGGCGTTGGTTGTGGAGAAAGTGTCAACACATGTGGCATCCCACACGAGGCACCGGCCATTCTTGTAAGGGAAGTGGTCATCCCATCTGGCCGTTTGCCGTCTTCTCTGTGAAGTCCATGTGGTTCGAGGATTGATGCACAGTTAGCACTCTGCAGGGCCCGTTTTATGACATCATTTAGTGCAGAGTGTCTTGGCAGGCGGCCTGCGTTGTAATTACATGACAAGGCATGGTGACCTTGAGCATCCATCCTCCACACACTTGCAAGTGTGTGGGTGACAAACTGCCGCACCCACTCTGAGCGCGATGGCGACCCGGAGCGCTTCAGCATCCAAGTGAGTTCCAAGAGGTGGGATGGGGATGGCGTGTAACCACAAGCCACTCTCCGAACGGGCGGCTGCCTGGAGGCGTGCTTTTGCAACCTGGTTTGCATTGGTTATGAGATTTTCTTGAGTTTTCTTTCTTCGCCGAGATGGTATCCCACGCTTTCTGCTTGCTCCTGGAGGTACCCTGAGGCTCCTCCTCTACTCCTGTACTTCCTTCCAGGTGTTAATCGCTGCTGTTACGTCCCCGTTAAGTGTCATTCCGGGTTTAGAATAAAGGATGGACAATACGAGGTCGTTGGTCGCGATGAGGGAAGAGATAAAGGCTGGGGAGGCAATATCCGAGGCTCTCCGTATGCCCAAGCCCCCGAGGCGGACAGGAAGGGTGGCTTGTGTCCAGTCTTTAAATTCCACGTTGGTGATGCTGGTCACTGCATCTCGGATTATGCTGTCTAATTCTTGGAGGCCGCCGTTGTTCGTGTAAGTCATCGATGTGCGCAGGAGGTATTGGAGTTTTGGGATGGAGAAACAGTTCTTGAGCAGGGCCAGAGCTGAGTGGGCATCGATGTGTATCAGGCGACTCACGAGACGTTGAAGCTCCTCCTTTTTAACTTGAAGTGCTGGTGGGATTGCTGCCAGAGTTAGTGGGGAACCTAATAGGGTTTGCTGTGGTGCTCCTGAAGGATCTTTACATCTGGCAATATGTTTCGGAACAGGGGCCTGGGTCTCTTCTCCTTGTTCACGTGTGTGGTTGAGGAAACAAGTTCACATTTGGTGTCAATTATCACTAGCCCGGCCTGGCCGAGGTCAGTTATGATGTTATTTAGGTCAGTTAGAACGTTCTCTACTGACCCACCCAAGGTTGCATCGTCCAGGTACCATACATTCAGCTCTGACCTTACTTTGTTAGCTGCTGCAATCCACCCCTATTGAGACAAGAGCAGGACCACCTGATCTCCTGCTGTAACCCGGTCTCTGATGGGATTACCGTCTCGCCAAAAATCAGGATTGAAGGTTTGGAATAAGCCTGCCAAAGTAGGGGGTACAGAGTGGGGATGTGTTCTTGAGCTGCACGGAGGAAGACATCCATGTGGAATGCTGTTGAATGCGTTCCGCATGTCAATCTTTAGAAGCACTAATTTTTCTTGGGCTTGGCTGAGGTAGGTGCGGGTTGCATGTACAGCAGCTTCACACCCCCCCTGGAGTTCCGAAACCTAGTTGAAACTGGTCTTAAGTGTTGACCTAGGCCATTCGAGAGTGGGTCCAAACCCACCTTAGTGGCAAGGCGGCGGAAGGTGTTCCCTACTGCTATTGGGCGCACACCGCCATCTTTTTTTGCCAGTGCACAGAGTGATGCCCCAAAAAATAGGGGTGTGGCACAGTCAGGTACTTCCCCTCTTAAAACCATGTTGATGAATTTGGTGAGGGTTTCCAAGAGTGCCTCCCCAGCAGCCCCTGATCCCTGACCCAAGAGGCCTTTGAGGTGGGCGGGTCGGATACCATCTGGGCCCGCGGCTGAGCCTGCTGGGAATTAAGTCACTGCGGCGACCACCTGCTCCTTCGTGACAACTAAAGGTTGGCGCATCTGGTCATTTGGGGCAGGGGGGAGGTTTAGGTCCCTAGGTGTAGGTGGGTGCTTTTCTTGTAGGGCTTCAACAACTTCGGTGCCTTGACCAGCAAAACCTTCTGAAGAGGACAACAGTCTGACGGCCCCTTTGATGTCACTATCCGCCAGCTTCGCCGCGACCCTCTTACGTAGCTGTTCAGCCTCTTCCTCTTCCTTGTCCTGGTGCTTCTGGGCCCTGTTTGGTTGCTGTTCGGGGGGTTCCACCAGTTTGTTTCCATCCATATACTGTGCTACTTGACATTTCACTCTGGTGGCTAGTGAAACCTGAAGATGGTCTTGTATGTTGGTTCTGGGTGGTTTTCGGAGGGCCCCATAGGAGAAACCCAGGAGCCGTGCCCCTGCGAGGGGTGTCTTGAGCTGTAGGGCCTGCTTTATGATGGTTGTAAGGGCCTCCGCCACTTGGATTCTGGCTCCTTTAGGTACCCGGGCAAGGACCTGGATCCACGCTTTCCATTTGGTCACCAGTTGGGTCAAGTCGGCGACCGGTGTTGCCGGTGTTGTCCCGGTTGGCTCTGCAGTGGGCCCTGGGCATGCGAGACATTTCCAGTTTGGTTGTTCTCCTGATGTTTTCTTTGTCAGCTTAGCACAAGATAAATGAATAGATCTAAGACAGCCGGAACATTTTCGCGAATTCTTTCTTGCATTGGTTGTTCCGCACTTAAGACACTTAGTATCTGCTAGGCCATAGTCTTCCAAGATTATCCGTTTCTCTGCCTCTACCAAGCCGTCCTCTTGATCTTCCCGTGGTGCTTCCATCTCTACCATGTCTCCCTTGTTTCAGAAACCCCGGGAAATCTCTCCTGGCACATATCTAGATTATTGCTGTTGTTATTAATGTATAATTGGCTGGATGCATAACAATTCACTTATCATAGTCAACCTTTCTGATGGGATATGTAAAAAAAAAAAAAAAAAAAAAAAATCACATATCATAGTCAACCTTTCTGATGGGCAATTGGCCTGCTTCTCCTAAAGCTAAGTGGTTAAATGTATAAATCCTCGGCATTGGGCACCGGTACAACTAAAAGATCTAACTGATTGAAAGGAAGCACGCCAATTATATCCTATGTTTACTTACACTGGCGACGCCACCCTGATGTTGAGTATTAATGAATGCTTAGGATATTAATAATGCTGTCAACAACAAGATAGGGAGAGAGCCAGAGAGTGAGCGAGAGCCAGGATCTGAGTGGGTAACCGGATCTAGGGCAGCAGTTATGGAAAAATTATTAAATTGTACAAAAATGTTAAGAGAGAGAGAGAGAGAGAGAGAGAGAGAGAGAGAGGAGCAGGGGCGGGGGCGAGGGAGAAAGAAAGCGAGCTGGAGAGGGGGCTGGCCTGGTTCAGTATGAAAGATGTTAGAGGAAAACAACTACCGGTAACTAAAATGATAAAAGCGATCTGAAGTTTATAGATAACCAAAAAAATAATAGCAATGAAGGCGGTTAAGTGCGGTGATTGAAAGTGGATGGAAAGATGTTAGAGGAGAGAGAGAGAGAGAGAGAGAGAGAGAGAGAGAGAGAGAGAGAGAGAGAGAGAGAGAGAGAGAGCGAGAGAGAGAGAGAGAGAGAGAGAGAGAGAGAGAGAGAGAGAGAGAGAGAGAGAGAGAGAGAGAGAGAGAGAGAGAGAGAGAGAGAGAGAGAGAGAGAGAGAGAGAGAGAGAGAGAGAGAGAGAGAGAGAGAGAGAGAGAGAGAGAGAGAGAGAGAGAGAGAGAGAGAGAGAGAGAGAGAGAGAGAGAGAGAGAGAGAGAGAGAGAGAGAGAGAGAGAGAGAGAGAGAGAGAGAGAGAGAGAGAGAGAGAGAGAGAGAGAAATGAAAATGGACCTTGTAGCAAGTATTTCCTAAATGGTTAGAGAGAGGGAAATGAAAATGGACCTTATAGCAAATACTTCATAAAGGTTAGAATTGTTTGAGAAGTTGAAGGACCGAGGGTCAGGTCCTTGGGGTAGATGGAAGATGAGGCCTATGGTGGGAAACCATAAGGGTGAAACTGCCTGCCCTATAAACGGTCACCTCACTCACCTTGTGGTCACTGCTGGAGGTTTATGGTGCCTGGGCAGGGCTGGGCTAGTGCCTGACGGCTCCTTGTCCCAGTAGTGTCCAGTGTCTCAGTAGGGTAAAACAAAACATAAACTTTATTTGTATGTAACATGTGTGATGCACATTAATAAAAGGGGATGTGTCGGATGGTTGAAAGCCACAGTTGCTCGCGCGTTTGGGGCTAGCAACACGTATTATGAAAAACATGCATCCTCCTTCATTCACTGTCCCCCCCTTCACTCACTCAACCCCACAATTTGCCGGAGGATAACAGGTTTTTCACAATACGTAGACGGAGGTCTTTTTAAAAAAAATATATATATTTCTACCACATAGGAAGACTTGGCTAGGAAATATGTGTATAAATTGACAGCTCATTTGCTCTATTCCTTTTTGAGTTATGAGAGGTTAGGGGTTACGATTTCTGCCCAACCTAGAAGGAACGGACTATACTACTACTACTACTGTACTAAAAAAATTTTTTTTTTTTTTTTTTAAGAGACAATGAACGGAGGAAGGAAAAACACAGATAAAACAAAAAGGTCCATGTGCCTAAAGGCATCCTCCATTCATAAAATGTTTGTAACAACTGGATTTAAACATTTGTAGATTGTAAGTTTGTGGAAAGCAATTCGAAGGAAGTGAATTCCAAAGTAGTAGCTCTGGGGATAAATGAATTCTGATAAGCAGAAGTTCTGCATTGTGGAGGAGAAAGTGTAAATTCATGGGCGCTCTCAGCTGCCCTAGTTCTACATACCCAAGCATAAGACCCCACAACCAAGGGAAGCCCAGGGTGAGATCACTGAGATGCGTCATAACAGCCACAACTAGCGTCTCCACCAGGCACGGGGAGAAGGCTAGACGGATCACCATCATGCTCAGTTGTTTGAGGGCCGCTGGATCCAACCCCAAGCCAGCTCTCACCAGGATAACTACCAGGGCCAAGTTTCTGAAAAAAAAAAAAAAAGTAAATACTGTACGTACGTATGTATGTATTTACTAAGGCACATTCCCCACTTTTCCTATTTTTTTTTTTCTGGGGGTGGCCGGCTCAAGACAGAGCCCGAACACGGACAACACAATAGAAAATAAATAATAATATTATGGACATCAATAAAGTCACCACTACACTCACTCTATCAATTAATATATTAAAAAAAATGGGGATGGATGTAGATTCCAGGCGTACGGTCGTCATGTTTACATAAGGTGATCGCCGCGATTAACTTCGCGTCTATTTTGACGGCGATTTTTTCGGTTATTTGCCCCCTGCTGGCAATATATATGATGACAATATGTCATGGGGGGGTGAGGGGGGCAAAGCCCCCTCTCAACATATTATTGTATCCAATGGCATTCAAAATAGACGGGAACATGATTGCAAAGGTCCGACGCCTCCCCCATGTTTACATTTGTCGATCGCCGTGGTTAAGTTCGTGTCTATTTTGACGGCGATTTTTTTCGGTAATTTGCCCCCTGCTGGCAATATATATTATAATGACAATATGTCATGGAGGGGGGTGAGGGGGGCAAAGGCCCCTTCCCCCCCCTTAACATATTATTGTATCCAAAGGCATTCAAAATAGACGGGAACATGATGGCAAAGGTCCGACGCCACTACGCGTAGTGTAAACAAGGCTGGCGAGACGCCCGCACTTAACATTCTTGCCAAAAAATTTACACATTTATCTCAAAGGGTACTTGGGGGTACTGTATTTGTTTAAGCTTGATGGAGGTTTAGGGAGTAAGTTAGAATACAAAAAATCTCCCTTAAATAATTCTTTCGTATTAAAATGTAAAACTTGTAAACTAAACAAACCAAAACTGGGACGATACAAGATCAAGGTAAAATAACTTATCAAAATCGCTATGTGGAAACAACGCTTACTAAAAGAAAATTGATGAAATAAAAGAACACAATCCACAATAACGATCTAAAGAAATATAAGTTTAAAGGAGGCAGTGTTATAAGCCACCGTTAAACTCTCTAAATATTTGGAAATACCTGTAAGTAACACCCCGTTCTTAACATTAATAATCAATGGAAGGATGGAGTGAGGAAGTATATGAACGAAGGCGGTGCTGGTTGGGGGGAGGGGCGTCAACTGACTGGGGACAGAGGTGCATGGGGGCAGTTCGTTCGTGGCCACCCCTTCGGGGATCACGGCGTCAGGCAATAGATAGATAGATACAAACTCCAATGTACTTGAATAAACTAATAAATAAAAGTTACCCGAGAGTGGCAGACCAATGTTTGTCAATATTGTTGCCGATGTAGTCCAAGTGGGGGACATTATTGAGTACTATCCCCGCCACCAACATGCCCAGGAGTGCTGGTAATCGTAGCGGTGTCACGGCTGCCACCGCCACCAGGAAGAGGACCAGGAGGGAGAAGAGGTTCCCTCCGAGTAGCGCCGCGGCACCCACGATCCCGACGAGGGCTCCGTACGCCAGGCATAATATTACCGTGCCTGTCATTATTTCACCAACCTGTAAGAAAAGGATGATTCAATATAACAGTCATACAATCATTATTATACTTATTGGTCTGGATTAGGGGACAATGATGTTTATAAGAAAGGAGGAGAAATAACCTGTAATATTCATCAGCACCCACGATCCCGAATAGGGCCCCGTACGCCAGGCATAATATTACCGTGCCTGTTATTATTTCACCAAACTGTAAGATAACGATGATTCAATGTAACTGATCCCCACTAAAGCCGCTATCACACGAGAGCCTTTATCTTACAGTTTCTTACAGTACAGTATAATCAACATTCGATGATCAACATTTTACTGGCAAAATTTCTGGAATATTTTGTACTGGTATCGGAAACTAGACTGATGGTGGATGTATATAGGTGACAAATACGTTAAATGTTGACCTCTTAAGCTGCCAGACCAGTGTTGAGGATAAATGTTGAGGGAAAAAGTGCTGGTGTGATACCGGCTTGGAGTACCGTACGCCAGACATATTACCGTGCCTGTCATTATTTCACCAACCTATAATTACATGGATATAAATCGTAGTCATGTACATAACCTTTAATTGTCTTGATGGTGTAATGGTTTCAATGATTAACCCTTTCACATTTTTATGACACAGTGGTTGCCAGATTAGCAATAATAAATAGAGTTCTCTCGCTCTTATAATTACCTCTCCAAAATTAGTTTTCTGCCCACAGCTAACTCAAAGACAACTGCAGAGGTTGAAGTAACTAAACTAAAGGTTTCTAAATACCCCTGATGGTAACAAAGGCTTTAAAGTATCCCTAATAGGCTCAAAATTGGCGTCAAGAATGTGAGAGGGTTAAGATCTGTATGTGGTAACCCAGGTTGGAATCCCGGTAGGATCACACGGTTTCATAAATTTCATTGGGAGGTGTTTGGTGTTGAGAGTGAAATAAATAATCTAATACAGTATATTAGTTTCACTCCCAACACGAAACACCTCCCAATGAAATTAATGAAATCATGTGATCCTACCGGGATTCCAACCTGGGTTACCACATACAGATCTTAAACACTCTAACCATCACACCATCAAGACAGGTAGACAATGATATTAACAGATTAACTTGCTCATGTAGTAATGTACACCCTGTGGTGGATTGTGTTCTTTTATTTCATAAATTTTATTTTAGTAAGCGTTATTTCCACATAGTGAATTTGATAAGTTATTTTACCTTTATCTTGTATCGTCCCAGTTTTGGTTTGTTTAGTTTGCAAATTTTATATTATAATTCAACTGACCATACTGTGGGGCAGACAGAGGAAGGCATGTCCACAGCGCTGTAGCTTGGTAGGAGTTGGCTGGAAGAGGGTTGTGCTTCGCGGAGAACGGCCGGAATAATGACAAGTTCCACGCCCGACACGGCTCCCTCCCTCGCTGCCCGCCTGGCCCGGCAATACCCACGCATCGCTCGCTTACCCCTGCTCCACTCACGGGCGTCATCTCGTGAGCATCCATATCCGAGTCTTCTGTAAAATGTGACTGTTAGTCCTTTGATTTTTATAATGTATCAAAATATATAATTAACTGTCTGTATTAAAACTAGCTATTGCTCTGAGCGATAGAGTGGCAATATGGTATCAGTTAAATGTGACAACAGTAGATGTTTTACCAATACTTTTTCATCGTTTATAATCAACACTTACTGAGCACTGTATTTCAAAACACAAACACCAATCTTACAGAGACTAAATGTACTGTGGAACAAACTACACCTACAGTACCGGTACTGTACATCTATCTATCTATCTATTGCCTGACGCCGTGATCCCCGAAGGGGTGGCCACGAACGAACCGCCCCCATGCACCTCTGTCCCCAGTCAGTCAACGCCCCTCCCCCCAACCAGCACCGCCTTCGTTCATGTAGTTCCTCACTCCATCCTTCCACCTCATATTCGGTCTACCTCTCCCCCTCTGTCCCTCCACCTCGCTTTCGTACACCCTCTTAGTCATTCTCTCGCTTTCCATACGTTCCATATGGCCGAACCATCTCAAGTTGTTCCTTTTCACACTTTCCAGCACATCTACCTCCACACCACACCTCCTTCTTACTTCCTCATTAGTCTGTCTATCCCTCCATGTAACTCCGCATGCACTCCTTAAGTAATTCATTTCCACTGCTCTCACTCTTGGTCTGAGTCTCTCAACCAACGTCCATGCTTCGCTTCCGTAAGTCAGTGTCGGGATTACCACACTGTCATGCAAGGACTTCTTCACTTCCATACTGACCACCCTATTTCTTGTTACTGCTTTTAGCGTTCCTACAACCCTCTTCCCCTGTTGTACCCTCTCCCGCACCTCTTCATCCATAGTCCCATCTTTACTCAACACACTGCCCAGATACTTAAAAGAGTTGACGATCTCCATAGCCTGACCGTTCAGCTTCACCTCACACTCTGTGACTTCACCCCTTTCGAAGACCATAACCTTGCTCTTCCCCGTATTTACCTTCAAATTCCGTTTTTCGCACACTGTTCCAAACTCATTTACCAGACCCTGCAACTCCCATTCATTATCACTCATCAGAACTGTATCATCCGCAAACAGCAGTATAGGTAGCTTCCACTCAATTCCCTCCCTTTTCAGCGATACACCAACATCCACTGCTCTTGATAGTATTTCTTTCATAACTCCATCCATATATACAGTAAACAACCACGGGGACATCACACACCCCTGTTTCAAACCAACATTCAGGTCAAAGAACTCGCTCTGCTCACTCTCCACACGTACTGCCGCCTTTGCACCCTCATACATGCTCTTCACTGCTTTCAGCAACTTGCCCTCTACTCCGTATATTCTAAGTACTTTCCACAAACCTTCTCTATCCACTCTGTCATAGGCCTTCTCCAAGTCCATAAAGGCAACATACACCTTTTGTTTCTTCTCCAGATACTTCTCCACAACACAATTCAGGGTAAAAATCTGATCTACACATCCTCTTCCCTTCCTAAAACATCCCTGCTCGTCGCCTATCCATTTCTCCGTTCTCACTCTCACTCTCTCAATCACTACCCTACTGTATACCTTCCCTACTACGCTTAGAAGACATATTCCTCGGTGGTTACCACACACTCCTCTTTCCCCTTTGCCCTTATATAGGGGGACTATTATGCCAGTCTTCCAGTCATCGGGTGCACTCCCCTTCTCCCATGCTAGTTTGCACATTTTCCATACCCATTCTATCACTATCTCACCACCATACCTCAACATTTCCCCACACACTCCATCTGTTCCTGGTGCTTTCCCCAACTTCACTCTTTTCATGGCTTCCCACACTTCTGACCTCCTGATCCCCACCTCCTCCTCCACTACTTCTCTTCTTCTCCCTCCCATACCATATCCAGCTATTGTGGCTCTTCATTCCTTTCATTTAGCAACTCACTGAAGTACTCCCTCCATCTTTCGACTCTCTCTTGCTTCTCGGCTAGCATTCTCCCATTCTTATCTTTCACACCCTTACTGTTTCCCTTGCTACCTTCCCTAACTTTCTTGACTTCTTTCCAGAACAGTTTCTTACTCTCCCTCCATTTTACACTCAGATTCCTTCCAAATTCCTCATCTACTCTTCTCTTACTTTCCTTCACTACTCTCTTCACCACCCTCTTACTCTCCACGTACCTCGCTCTGTCTCTCGGAATCTTCATTCCCTCTACTACCCAACCACTCTCTATATGCTTTCTTCTTTTCTTCCACAGCTATTCTTACCTCTTCTGTCCACCATGCAGTACCTTTCACTCCCCTCCCTCTTCTCCTCACTCCACACACCTCCTCACATGCTGCACAGATCTCATCCTTAAACACCTTGCTCATCTCCTCCACTTCCTCCATAACTTCCAGTTCGAACCCACCTAGTCGTCTTTCCACTGCTCTCCTGTACTCCTCCCTGACTTCCTCCTCCTGCAACCTCTCCACCCTCCTCTCGCCTCCCTCCCGCTCTCCTCACCCACTTCTTTTGTATCCTAACCTTAGCTACCACTACATAATGATCAGACAGACCCCCTCCAATACCCCTATACACCCTAGCATCCATCACAGATTTCTTCATTCGTTCATCCACACATACATAATCAATCAATGACTTTCGTTCCACCACTGTCTTATCCTTCATCGTCAACATCCGTTTCCACGTGTACCTGTGGATCATTCTGTGTCGGAAGAAGGTGTTGGCTATCCACAGCCTCCTCCCCACACATACGTCCACAAGTGCACTACCATTCCCATTCACCTCTGATGGTACCCCCCACCCTCCCACCACTCCCTCAACTTTCCTATCACCCACCTTACCATTCATATCCCCAATCAGAAATATTCTTTCGTTCTTGTCAAACTTCTCCAGGCACGCCTCCACATTCATCCAGAACTCCTCTTTCTTTCTTTCAAGTATATCCTCTGTCGGGGCATACACGCATACAATCACCCACGTTTGTATTCCTACTTTCATTCTCACCCACACAATCCTTGAACCCACAGACCCATACTCTCTTACACATTCCTTCCATTTGCTACTTACAAACAAACATGCACCTTCTCTCGCTGTTCCTTCACTCACTCCAGCACACACACCCATTCCACACTCCCACTCTCTCACATCTGAACCTTTCCATTTGGTCTCTGTCATTCCACATACATCCAGCCTGGCATTCACTAACACTTCCAGAACCTCTCTCTCTTTTGTGCCATCATTCATGCCACTAACATTCCACGTAGCCATTCTCAGAATGTCCGAAGGCATGTCCTTAGTCGGTCGTGGTTCGTCAACGTTGGTTCCGTCCGCATCCGAGGCTGTTCGTTCGTTTTTCTTTGCTTAGATATTTTTTCCGGGTGGGGGTCGCAAGCCCACCGACCCAACCTCTTTAGTCGCCTCTTACGACACGCAGAAGGCACGTGGGGCATATTCTATTCCCTAACCCCCAGGGGGGTACTGTACATTTCTTACTAAAAAAATTGGGATGGATGTAGTTGTTGTTGTTGTTGCTGTTCTTCAGGCTGTCTGGCCGAGCAGCCCCAAGGTCCCGAGCAAGGCCAAGGCCATAACCGAGCGCCCCCACAGAACCCTCCCAGCTTACCACTAATAATGCCCAGGTGACCGAAGCCACTCAAAGGCGGGGAGCTGAGGAGGGTGCAGAAACGCCCGGGAAACAAAAGCCCCACCCAAGGCCCTGTGCCCTCAGCAATTATAAAGGGAAAGTTGAGGGGCAAAGGAAAAATGTGACGCTTCGGCTCCCAATCTGCCAGGGTTGGCAGTAGGGAGGTCAATCCACGGAAAAGACGCCGTCACTCGAGATCTAGAAAATATACAAGTAAAAGGAACAGTCAGAGTAAGCTATGGGTATGGCAGAGAACGCTCAACTCTCATTCTGATAGACCAGCCCATCACCAGGGATGGATGTAGTTACCGGGTGTACCACTACCGACATACAACATAAATCATCTATACAGTTTCTTACAGTAGATTCTCTGGAAAAAGGCAAACTAGGCCTGTGTATCCAGCTCAGTACCAGTACTTGCACTGCTGCGGTCGTTCATGGTGTTGGCGGCGGCGGTAGCAGACGCAACATTTTACTTCTGTATTTTTGCTGTATAATCAAACTTCAAATCTTGTCTTCCCCATGCTTTATCAAGATTACTTTCAAACTCCCTTATTGATTCGGAATCGACTACATACTGGGGCAGTGCGTCCACTCATTTACCACTCTTATCACAAAATGAGTTTTGCCTTCTCAAGCCTATTCTTCTTTGTAAATTCTCTTAAGAGTGTCCTCTCGTTCTTGTTCCCTCCCGCATCAAGAAGATACCTTCACACATCCTCATCATACTTTCCTGACACTATCTTAAAAGTCTCTATCATATCCCCTCTCTTTCTCCTATATGCCAGTGTCCTCAACCTCTGCTCATAGCCCGCGTTCTTCAACGTTGGTACTAGCTTGCTAGCTCTCCTCTGCACTTTCTCCACTGCTTCTATATCCTTTACCATATATGGAGCCCACACCTGGTTCGCATATTCCAGGTGCGGCCTAACCAGCGCTGTATAGAGATTCCTGAATATTTCTTCATCAAGTGACACAAATGTCCTCCTTATCAGCCCTACAATTCTATTGGCTTTGTTTATCTTTTCCGCTAAATGTTCTGAGAAATTTAACTTATTGTCTACCACTACTCCTATATCCTTTTCTGCATTCACTTCCTCCATCGCTTCATACATACTATTTGTTAGTAGTCTTGGCAAATCCAACGTCAAGGCTATTAACCTAATTGCAATGACGACTTGTCTATTTTGACTGCTATGTCGTCATTCCAACCGCGGTTAAAAAGAAAACGTCTAGAGTCTACTCCTTATCTTGCTCTAGGAGACATTGTACATTAACCAAAACTACCACCGAAGGTGAAAAAAGTATAGAAGAGAAGAAAAAGGGGTTTACCTTAGTTACCGCTCAAGGCCCATCCCGTGTTCCGTCATGCGCAGATCCCTGTCGAACGTGCGCATAAGCGACCCTCTCTTGTCATAATTTTTTCACGCGTCGCCATTATTGAGTCCGCTTTTGTTGTGCTCCTTCAATTCACCCTGTTTTAGGTTTGTTTCGGCTTTTCTGGCCTTCTTTTTGTTAGACAGATGTTATGTGATCTAGGGCACACGTAAATGGGCTCCTCAGTGTGTTTAATGGAGACGCGTGTGGAAATAGCTACCGAAGGTACGGGGGCGCCTGGCGTTCCTCGTCTATGTTTTTTCATTCTTTCTCTTTTCATATTCTTTTTTCCTGTTAGTCTGGGCATAGTTTAGCTTTTAGCTTATTTTAGCCTAGCTTGTTTCTCATTCAGGATTTGCTATGCCCCTATGAGTTTTCATATTTTCATAGCCTAGGTGTACAGTTGGTTCACAATCTGAGATTTCGTGGTGGCGGTGCTGTTTGTAGGGTTTGTGTCGGCCGCATTATTAGCGTTATTCCCGAGTCCCCCCTTTCGAGCCTTCACTGTGTCTCAAGGGCCTGGGCGCTTGGTGGTTCGTGATATCCAGGGGTACCCCACGGGGGCCCCTCCCTCACACCACAGGGTTTTTCGCCACTGACACATTCTCTACTCACGGCTAGGCCACCCTTTTTCTCGCCAGTTTCATTTACTGGTTTTTGTGTTCCCTTACTGTTTTCACCTCCATCCTTTCATACCTTTTTGCCCACTCCTGGGGTACCCTACGGGGGCCCCTGTTTGTGCCAAACCACCCTTCCTGCCACTTCTCCTCATGGGCTTTGCTCTATCTCTGTGGGTGGGGTGGTTCCTGGGGGATGTGCCTCCTCTCCCCTGGTGTGTCTTCCTTGCCTCTCCCTTGACCGGTTGAGTCAGGATATTATCAAGGAAGACACTGCTCAGCTTGATGGCCATCGTCGCTTGGAGTCATAAGGAGTTGACGCTTTTTTCTGGGCCTGTGTTGGTATTCCCTAGACGCTCCTCTCGCTTTTTCGGCGCCGGACCATCTCGGCCGGTCCCGCAAATTTGCGGAGTGCTCGATTCGGTCCACGGACGTTTCGGCTCCCCGCAAATTTGCGGCGATCGCTGGGGGGTCTCGCGGTGAGGCGGGAGGGTTGTGTTGGTACGGTTATGCCTCCATTGGCCCGCAAATTTGCGGTTATAGTTGGCTTTCACGGTGACCCTTTTTTGTGTCATCTTGTTGCCTGGTACTATATTGGTGTATGCACTTTCCTGGTGTTATGGACCCTGCATGTGAGGTGTTGAGTGGTGTTTAACACTTTCTCCATCTTTGCAGGTTCTGCTTGTGCTCTTCCGCCTCAACCGCCCTCCTCACCTCCATCGGTGCTCCCGGTTTAGAGTGAGTACGACTTCCAGTTTGCATGTGTGTTCCTGTTTACCCATGCTCATTCCCTGGTTTTTATTGGACATTATCTTCACTTACTCCGTCGACGTGCTGCTTATGGTGTGTGTTCTTCCGTTGCAGGTGGGATGCCTTGCTTTCGCCAGGGCTGTGGCTCCCCGTGCTTGGATTGCCACAGGTCCTGCTTACGCCACTCTCAATGTGTGTCCTCTACGGCCTACCTCCCTGCTTTGTGTGGCCCGTGTATGGACCTGGTGGATGTGGTGGACCATCACCCTGGTTCCTCTGACGTGGCAGTGGCCTCTGCATCCCTTCAGTCTGTGTGGGCGGTGGTCTCCCACCACATTAGGACTGTGGGCCACCGTTCCCCGGCCTTTGTTGACGACCGGATCCGCGTCGCCCTGGGCATCCCTGACCCGTCTGGAGGCCGTTTACCTGGCCCTCTCCCTGCTCGGGCCCTCCTCCCTGAGTCCCGTGGTCGGTCGTCACATCGTCGGGTGGATCCCCAGCTCCGTCCACGCTCTCGCTCTCCACGTCGCCCGTCCTCTACTGCCCCTCCTCGTCCTACTGATCACCTTGACTCCGCCGTTCACCCTCGTCATGGTTCTCGCCCTGAGGCCGGGGTTAGCGTCTCTGCCCCTGTACGCCCTCCCCTGGCCTCTCCGGATAGGGGCTCTACTACCTTCCGCCCGCTTCCCCTGCACAAAAGACGTCCTCTTCATTTGTCCTCTACGCGCGCGGATGTTCATGCTGTAGCTGGCCCTCTGCTCCCTCCTTCTACTCTGTCCAGGAGGGTCCGCCAGGATGTAGTTGCTTCTCCTCCTGCTTCGGTGCCTCTTCTTCCTTCTCGGTCTCGTCCCAAGGTGGAGGTTCCTCCCTCCTCCGCCTCGGTGTCGGGCCGCCCTGTTCTCTCAGCCCCGGGGATCCTTGCTCTGTTTCCCCCCGCGGCTCCTTCTGACCTCCTTTCACCCGGCCAGCCTTCCCCCTCCCGTCATCCTGCTCCTCTTCCTTCTTCTATTCCTGATCTTCGCTTGCCGGCTTCCCGTGAGGATACCCCGCCGCTTGACTCGGTAGAGTATAGCGAGGTTTCGGGGTCCCCTTTCTCGGGGGCTGACGTGTCGCTGGAAGAGGGGGATGGTGATGTTTCCCCCTCGGGCGTTAGTGATCGGGGACGAGACCCTCAGGACCGCCACGGCCGTCGTCGCTCGCCTTCTTTGGGCCGCGACGCTGCTGTTTCGTGTCGTGGGTCTCGCTCTCGCTCACGCTCGCCCCTGCGGGCCGAACTATCTTCGGGGGGGTCGCCTCTCTCGGATAGATTTTCGGCTATGCAGGGGTGGGTTGTGTCACACTTCGACGCGCGCTTGGAGGCGATGCAAGAATCCCTCTTATCGCGCTTCTTGGCGGTGACACAACCTCAGCGCCTTACCCACCCTACCCCTGCTTTGGTCCCCCTCCCCTCTGCGGTGGACCACATTCCTTCTCGCCCTGCTTCTCCGCCTGCCCGGTCGTCGGCTAGTACTGCTCCTGCCCTGGCTCAGGTGGTTGCCCCTGCTGTCTCCCATGCGGGGGTCCTCCGTCTGCTAGGGCAGGGTCCGCGCTTGCCCCCCATCCAGAAGGCCAAGGTCCCGTCGCGGACTATGCCGCTCCTCTATGGCTCCTTGGCTGTTTGGAAGGGGGTGCAGGCCTCCCACCCGGAGCGTGCTACCGACTTCCCGTCAGGTGCGAGGGCCCTACCTTCGGACTGGTCGGTCCAAATTAATGACAAGCTGCAGTTCAGGGCGATCAGGGTGGATGGTCAGGTGGCCGACGTGGAGGTGCGGGCTTACCCGACAAGGACTGACCTTCAGTACTTTTCGTTGAAGCCCAAGCCCCCGTCTGCTCCTCGAACTAAGCTCTGGTCAGACTTCAGCCGCCAGGACATCCTTCAGGATGTTCAGTCCCTGGCTGTGTTAACGGGACTGTCCTCCTATGGGACGGGTTTGTGCGACGACGGTAAGCCTGGCTTAGCCGTCGTGCTCGATAATCCTCTCCCATTGGAGGCCTGGTTTGCTGAGGCCTTAGACTTTGCCAACCGTTCCGTCGACAGATCTATTTCAGTCCCTCCCCCAGAGTCGTCACTGCTTTTGCCTCCTCTGGTATCTGTCGGCGGATTGGATGGCAAGTTCTGGTCCTGGATTAGCGCGCCCAAACTTGAAATTTGTGCTATTGCTAACCCGTTCTTCTCCCACCCAGATAAGTCCTCTGTCGACAGGGATTTTACCTTGCGGCAGAGGGTGGCGAACTTATTGTCTTGTCTTCTAGGTTCCCTCCAGACGTCTGTTCACCACCTGCGACTTATCGAGGCGACTGCACCTGGCGATCTTCGCGAGGGTTTGGACCACGTTCGGCGGATCCACCTTCAGCTCGCGGTGTCTTTGGTTCCCGAGCTGAAGCCGGTTTTGTGCGAGGCAACTCGACAACGCCAGACGGTAAGGTCCTCGTTCTGCCGGAGAGCCCCTTTGGATATTCGTCAGGGTCTGTTATACTCTGAGCTATATACATCGGGGCTTTTTGCGCAGGATGCTTGGGAACGCTACGCTTCTCTGTCAGCGGACCCTGCTTACGACACGCAAAGACGCGCTGTGTCGCGACCAGGGTCTTCGCAGTCCCGTCCTTCTGCCGGTCCCCTTCGGGGTGCTGCCGCCACTGCTGCCGCCAAGAAAGGGCGCAGGAAAGGGAAGTTTGCCGGCCAGAGCGTCGGTTCCGCCTCGCACTTCTGCTCCTGCTCCCTTTCATCCCCGCCGAGAAGGGGCTGGCCAGCCTTCCACTTCCGGCCGCACTTCGACGGGGTCTGACGCACGACGGACAGGGGATGGGGTGACCCGCCCTTTTCGGCGAGGTGGGGGGGGTAGGGGTGGTCAACGTGGCTCTTATGACCGCAGGGACCGTACCGGGGGACCCTCCACGTACAAAAATTTGTAGGTTCTCCAGGTCGGTCTCCTCCTTGTTCTCCTTCTCGCCTCGCAGAAAGGGTCGCTCACCTCATCTCGGGGGCTCCCACAGGTTCTTTTCGCCCTTGCGCCCTTCGGTGGCCGCGAGGGACGTGGGGGCGGAAGATTGCACGGAGGGGTCTAACCTGGAGATGGAAGTCCAGACCCCCACTCAGCTCTTGTCAACGAAGCCGGCCTGTCTCTTCGGAGGTGGCCGACGTGATTACATCCATGCACGAGCAGGGAATCGTCAAGGAGGTGAAAGCCGGTCAACCGGTTTTCCTCTCCCGTGTTTTTCTGGTACCGAAGAAGGACTGCGACGCGATGCGACCGGTGGTGGATCTGTCGGCCCTCAACGGGCACATCGTGAACACACGGTTTCGGATGCTGACGGTGCACCAGGTACGACTGGCCCTGCGACCTCTGTCGTGGGTAGTGTCGCTGGACCTCAAGGATGCGTATTGGCACGTTCCTATCCATCCTCGTTTCCAGCGATTCTTGGCCGTTCAGACTTCCGATCGTGTGTTCATGTTCGACAGACTTCCCTTCGGTCTCGACATCGCGCCGCGGATCTTCTCGAAACTGGTGAAGCAGGCTCTGGATCCTCTCCTCAGGAGCGGCCTCCAGATCCTGTTTTACTTGGACGACTGGTTGATAGTTTCAGACACCCTAGAACAGTGCGTCCACGACACCCTCACAGTAGTTCAACACATCACACAGTTAGGGTTCAAAATCAATATTCCCAAGTCACGCCTGACCCCGTCGCGTGTCGTGACGTGGGTAGGTCTCGAATGGGATCTGACCAGCGCTACAGTGACCCAGATTCAGCCAAACGCGGTGAAACTTCGCAGGAAGGTCTTCGCCGTGTTGCACTCGGTCTCCCTCACGAGGAGGATCTGGGACTCGTTAGTGGGTTCACTGAATTGGGCCGCTCTGACCATTCCCTTAGGGAGGCTCAGGCTGCGCCGCCTAATACTCATGGGCAACAAGGTGTTTCCGTTGGCCCCTATGGATCGGCTCATGCCGATCCCGCGTACCATTCACAGACACTTAGGACACTGGGTTGCTCGGGGCACGCTCTCTGCGGCTGTACCCTGGACCGCCCCCGCCGACGATCTGGGTAGATACAGATGCGTCGAGCGAGGTAGGGTGGGGTTACCAATCCAACCTGGGACATCAACATCACGGCAGATGGGTGGGACACACACACCTACACATCAATGCCCTCGAACTGTTGGTTCCCTTGTTCTTCCTGAGGGACCACGCGCTGGCCCTTCGGGGAAAGTCGGTGGCCTTCAGGATGGACAATCAGACAGCTGTCCACTGTATCCAAAAGCAGGGGTCCTCCAGGTCTTTGACTCTGTTGGGGATCTCAGAGAAGTTGTTCTTCCTCGCGAACCGACACAACATCTCCCTGCACGCCTCCTACCTGCCCGGGACTGCCAACCTGTGGGCGGACGCCCTGTCGAGAGGACAGGGCGTTCTTGTAGAATGGGCAATGAAACAGACTGTATTCGACGACCTCGCGGCTTCCTGGGGTGTTCCGGAGGTCGACTTGTTCGCATCGAAGGAGACGCGCAAGTTGCCTCAGTACCTATCCCTCCGGACTCGCACTCCGGAGGGGGGTCCGGACGCTTTCATGGAAGACTGGAACAGGTGGCAGTCGATATACATATTTCCGCCACCAGACGCACTGTTGATGTGCAAAGTCCTCGCGCGGGGCTGCGGCTGTACCGCGGCAGAGTCTGGCTAATAGCGCCTCTGTGGCCAGCCCAGGCTTGGTACTCCCAGTTGAAGCGGTGGTGCCCGAGTCCGGTCCCTCTCCCTCTCTCAAACTTCCACTTGAGCCAGGTTGGAGACCTGCGGACCTCGTTGGCCTTCGCATCGTGGATGTTCGTGAGGCACGGTGGCTCCCGGTCCACGGACGGGACCTGACTGACTTCCTGAAGCGTTCATGGACGTCTTCGACTTGGGGGACTTACGAGTCCCACTGGAGGTCTTTTACTAGGTGGATACAGGACACTCACCAGACTGTTAGCTCTCCTTCCCTCGTCCTACACTACTTGTTTCACCTCTTCCGTACACGTCGCTCTCAAGTCAACACTATACGTAACCACTTGTCTGCCATCCGGGAGGTCTTTGAGTCCGTCACTGGGCTGGTCGTTCCACCGAAGGAGCTGGATTCCTTCATGAAGGCTGCCTTCAGGGAGCGACCGCCTCCGCGCCAGATCCCTCCTCAGTGGGATCTGGGGCGTGCTCTGGACCTTCTGGCTTCACACACATATACACGGGACACTACACCGGTTCAGTTGCTCGAGCGTACACTCTTCCTTGTCGCTCTGGCCACTGGGGATAGGGTGTACAAAGGAGTACAAAGGAAATCAAGCAACAACAGATCTAGTGACCCTTCTAGGTTGCTTGTCCTCCAAAACACTGAGGATCAAGTGTCCAAACAGTGGTTTAGAGTGGGTAAGGGAACATTGGAAAGGGAAATACTGCCCTGGAACTAATGTCCGTGGCAGGATTAGGAAGTTAGTAGGGGACAGATGGGTTAGTAACTGAGGGGGGGATAAAATAAAGTTATTCATTTACAAACGCAGTCAGTCGCGGGTTTGATGCGAGATATTTGTCTAGGCGGAGTTTAAATGAATCAACGGTGATGCAGTCTATAACGTTTCGGGGAAGCCCATTCCACAAGTTGACAACTCGATTGAAGAAGAAATTCTTAGATTCGTGTGAGTTAAAAGATTTACCAATAATTTTGCAACCGTTTCCCCGCGTGTAATTAGATTGGTCGATAGTGAAGTACTTACTACAGTTCATATTGTCGATGCCTTTGATGATTTTGAACACTTGAATTAAGTCACCTCTTAATCTGCGCTGGGTTAAAGGAAATAGATTTAATTCTCTAAGACGCTCTTCGTATGGTTTGTTCTTTAGGCTAGGTATCATTTTGGTAACTCTACGTTGAACTCGTTCTAGCTTGTTTATATCTTTTTGGTAATAAGGGCACCAAGATTGAACGCAGTATTCCAGAAGAGGGCGGACTAATGAATTGTAAAGGGTTAGGATAACTTCTTTGGATTTATGCTCAAATGACCTGCCTATAAAGCCAATTATTTTGTTTGCCTTCTTAACAACTTCTGAACATTGTTGACTCGGTTTTAGGTTACTCGATATTGTTACTCCCAGATCGGTTTCTCTGTTTACATTCTTAAGCTGAGTGCCATTCATCGAATAGTTTGCTTTCTCATTTAGGTATCCGATATGTAGTACTTTACATTTATCCGCATTGAAACTCATTTGCCAAATTTGGGCCCAACATGACAATTTATCTAGATTGTGTTGCATATCGTCAACTTGTTCTTTTGAGAGTACGCTATTTGCAATTTTTGTATCGTCAGCAAATTTTGAGATTGTACAGGTGAGACCCTCATCTATGTCGTTGATGTAAATTAGAAAGAGAATTGGTCCTAGTACCGATCCCTGGGGTACCCCGCTACTTACATTGGTCCATTTTGATGCCTTACCGTTTATGACTACTCTTTGCTTTCTGTCGCTGAGCCAATTTTCTATCCATTTCAACACACCGTCTTGTATTCCATGCGCTTTTAGTTTTAGCAGTAACGTTTGTGGGGAACTTTGTCAAAGGCCTTTTGAAAATCAAGGTATATAATATCTACAGCTTTACTCTCATCGTAGAGGTTGAGGATATCGTGGAAGAAGTCTAAGAGGTTTGTTAAACAGGAACGTTTTTTACGAAAGCCGTGTTGAGTATCTTTAAGTATGTTATTTTCCTCTAAGTGATTTACGAGTCTGTCTCGTATGACCGTTTCTAGCATTTTACATACAACTGAGGTTAAGCTAATTGGACGATAGTTACTGGGTAGGGATTTGCTGCCTTTTTTGAATATCGGTGTTACGTTGGCTAGCTTCCACTGATCGGGCATAGTTCCAGACTGCAAGGATTTATTGAATAGTAATGTCAGTGGTTTAGAGAGCTCATCCTTAGCTCCTTTAGAACTCTAGGCGAGATTGTATCAGGTCCAGGCGTTTTATTTACCTTGAGTTTATCTAAACAATTCAATACTTCTCTCTCTGTAACGGTGATATTGCTTAGAACATCTGAATTATCAATCTGAATCGGCGATGGTGTAGGGATATCACTGAGGTCTTCTGTTGTAAAAACTGATGCAAAGAAGGTATTGAGGGCATTACTCATTTGTTCTTCGTCTTTGGTGTATTCTCCATTTTCATCGACTAACGGTCCAACAGTTGAAGTAACAACTTTTTTCTTTCTGATATAACTATAGAATTCTTTCGGGTTTGTTTACTTTGATTCGCAATATGTAACTCTAAGGTCTTTTTACTTGCTTAATTAACTTTTTGGCTTTGCGTCGTAGCTCTACAAATTTCAGCCGTTCTTCGTCATTTTGTGAGGATTTTAATCTATCATTAGCAAATTTTTTAGCAAGCAGGCAGTTTGAAATATCTTTATTCCACCATTTGGGCTTATTATTATGGCCTGGACGCCGAGTTTTTGATGGTATGCAGTCTTGCACTGCTTTTAGGTAAGTGGCTTCGAATAACTTCCAAGATGTATTTATGTCGTTATTGTGAATTAAAAAGCTCCAGTCAGTTTCTTTAAACATAGCTCTAAGTTTATGGAAGTTTGCTTTCTTGAAATTAGGGACTTTTTCGATGCTACTATTTGGTTCGTTACTAGTAAACTTTAAAGTGAAAGTTATCGTACGATGGTCGCTGTTACTGAATTCATCACCAACATTCAAATTCTCTATTAATTCTTCTTTTGTTGCAAGTACAATGTCAAGAACGTTATTACCACGGGTCGGCGTTCCAACAAATTGATAAAGCGAACTCTCTTGCAAGTTCGTATACAAGTCATGTCCGGAGTGTGAAGTAAGAGTATCGCCCCACTTGGTCACAGGTAAATTAAAGTCACCAAAAATTACGGTATCTTGTGAGTTACTTACATCTGCAATTTGTTCGTAAATTTCTCGGTCAGTTTGCACTGATTGAGCTGGAGGTCTGTATATTAATGCAAGTATTATTTTGGTACCTTTATTATTCTTTATTAGCACAAAAGATGCGTCGACGTTCACAATTTGAGGTTTTGACAAGAGGGTAGGGTTAAGACTTTCTTTGATATAAAGTAAAACGCCACCTCCATTTCGATTTATTCGGCTTTTCTCAAACATTACATAACCGGGAAGTGAATACTCTGCTAAAAAGTCTCTATCTTCTGTATTGAGCCAAGATTCTGTTATGCCAATCACATCATAATTTTCTGTAAACACTAGCTCCTCTAAATCTGAAAATTTATTGCGTATGCTACGAGCGTTTGCATAGAAAACCTTTAAATTTGTTATTTTAGAACTCACGGAACGCTCTTTAATAATATTTTTGGTTCTTGTCGGATCTACATTTATGTTCATGGCTGTCCTCGGTCCTCGCTGTCTTCGGTCCTTATCGCTGGTGGTCCTCGGTTGCCTCTGTTTTTTTCTTGGCGTTGGATGATTTATGTCACTGCTGCTTCTTCTCGGATGGCGTTTTTTGATCCATGGCTGCGGACTGCTTCGTGTAGGAGACGACCCATGCGTGCTGAACCCACAGGGTTTAGATGAGTGCCATCCTTGCGGAACAGAGTAGGCTGGTTGTAGAAGTTGTCCCAGAGGTTGATGAATTCAACTTCTTCCCTCAGACACAAATGTTTTAGTCGGCTATTTGTGCTGAAAGCCTTGTCGTAGAATTTGTCAGGTGCGTCGATCTTGGGGAGAATGCCTGAGATGATGATATTCCTTGACTTGTTTTGTAGTGCTGGATCATCTTGCGATATTTCTCCATCAACTCTTCGGATCTGGTGCGCATGACGTCATTTGAACCAGCATGGATGACAAAAAGGGTATTTTCATTTGCATCCTTTGTGGTATCTTCGAAGGCTTCCACAATGTCGTCCAGTCCAGCTCCTGGGATGCAAAATCTTTTTCGTTGATTTGGGACTCTGTCGCAGAACTCTTCGACCTGTCCTCGTAGGATGGAATCCCCACGAGCCTGGTCTCTTCTGGTTCGTCTTCCATCTCTACCAATATCTCAAATCTGTTGGACATTGTGACTGGTAGATGAGACCTTTTCTGCGTTGGCCGTGCACCATTCCTCACTGGTGTAAATCCGGAAACCTGTGGTGGCGGGACTCTACGTACAGGTCGGGGAGAGGAGTGGTTAGAACGGGGGCGAGGGGTTGGTACTGTTCGTGCTAGCAGGCTTCTTGCACGAGGAGTGGGGGAGAGACTAAGGTGAACAGGGCGGCTGTCCTGGTTTGATGTCGGCTCAGGTTCATCAGAAGCATCTGCTGCAGTGTCTACTGCAGGTGTTGGATTGTTGGCAGATGACGTTGGGGCGGTGGTGGATGCTGGAGTTGAAACAATTTGAGTTAGTGATACTCCAACGTTGAGTGTTACAAACTCTTGGAGTGATTCCAGCTTCCTGGTGAGGGCGTTGATCTTGTTGAGGGCTTCATCCAATTTTGCTGTCAAATCCCCTCGTTGCTGGCAGAGTCGGCAGACTTGTGGATCGGCAGGAGCAAACATGGAAGCACCAAACCTACCGGCGCAGTTCGTACAGGCACGAGGCATGGTGACGATCACTTTCTTCAGTTCACTTCACTCACTTAAAAACACTTAACTCACTTTAAAAACACTAAACTCACTTTAAAAAACACTTCACTCCCTTCAGGTCGCTTCACTTACTTAAATAGGCCTAACCGAAAACAAAAATGTTGAAATACACACAAATAGGTTATCAGCGGTGATAGCCTAACCAAAAATTAAAACAAAACAAAATTAAATTTGAATACGCAGTGATAGCCGAACCGAAAACAATTTTATGTTTATTTAAACAGAAATAGGCCACCAGGGGTTATAGCCTATCCTAACCGAAAACAAAAATTATGAAATACCGGTACGCAGAAATAGGTCACCAGCGGTGATAGCCTAACTGAAAATTTAAAAATTGAAGTACGCAGAAATAGGCCACCAGGGATGATAGCCTAGACTAACCGAAAACAAAAAATTATGAAAATACCGGTACGCAGAAATAGGCCACCAGCGGTGATAGCCTAGACTAACCGAAAACAAAAATTATATGAAATACTGGTACGCAGAAATAGGCCACCAGCGGTGATAGCCTAACTGAAAATTTAAAAATTGAAGTACGCAGAAATAGGCCACCAGGGATGATAGCCTAGACTAACCGAAAACAAAAATTATGAAATACCGGTACGCAGAAATAGGCCACCAGCGGTGATAGCCTAACTGAAAATTTAAAAATTGAAGTACCGTACGCAGAAATAGGCCACCAGGGATGATAGCCTAGACTAACCGAAAACAAAAATAACCAAAAACAAAAAAGTATGAAATATGCAGAAGTAGGCTACCAGGGGTGATAACCTACCTAAAAAAGCAAAACAAATATATATATATATATAATAGAATATGTGACTAAATATACGATTCACCAAATAGAGATTATATAAAAATAAAGTGTAACTGCACACAAGGGGTTAATATACTGTATCAACAGATGGCGCTGGTGTCACTGTAGGCTAGTCAAACAGGATTATATTTAGATAAACAAAGTTATCAGTCAAAGGTTACTACAAGATCATGCAAGCAACAACTAAAATTACAGATATATATAGCTACAGTAGGATACTGTGTCTGAACTAGCTGCCATGTCGCGGTCCCAGGAATGCATGCGATTCTCCCCGTCCTTGAATGTCGTCACGTTAGCCCCCTCCCCTCATTTTGTTGCCAAGAATGAGAGAGAGGCCCACGTTTTCAAGCCTTTCACCATCCAGGCTTTAAAGCGTGGGCATACTCACCATGTGTTGTGCCCGGTGCAGGCCTTGCACTCCTATGTTGAGTCTGTGGCTCCGGCTTCGGGTACTGCTGTGTGGGTGTCTCCTCGGACTGGTAGGAGGCTCTCGAAGGTACAGATAGGACGCCACATTTGTCGGGTCATTCGTGCCAGTAACCCTGCTTGTCGGGGTTCTGCGCACGATGTGCGATCCTTTGCTGCCTCCTTACGGTTCCTGCAGACTCGTTCGTTGCCTGACGTCGCCTCGGCGGGTTTGTGGTCTTCTGTCCATACCTTCGTCTCCTCCTACCTCTCCATGTCCATTGTTAGACCCCCTCGGCCTGTGATAGCTCTCGGGAGTCGTGTTTCCTAGGGCTCTCGCGAAGTTGCCTGGTCTTCCCCCCTAGTCACTCTTTCTTTTACTTTGTTTTATTTAGAAAAGGGGGGGAGGGAAGTACGGGTTTGCAACACTGGATTACAAGTTTGGGATTATGTTATATGTATACAGTACATAAGTGTTTTTGCCTCATTGAAAAATTGTGTTTATTTTTGTGATCCATGTTTTTGTTCGTTTTGGAAGAAAAGGGATTTTGTGTACAGTACTTTTTGGTTTAAGACAAGTCTATGGTTTTGCATTACTATGAATGACGGGCACGTGTTAAAACTGCTCTTTTTAGCTACTCCTCAGTTTTTCACTCTTTTATTAAACTCTCTTGTTTACATTGTGTTTCTTTGTCATTCATAATTTTGTCTTATGCATTGTTTTTTTTGGTATGTTGGGCTTGGATGTCCTCCTCCTATTTGTTATGCAGCCTTGACGTTGGATTTGCCAAGACTACTAACAAATTGGGAGGTTTGACGTACCTCCCAACCTACCAAATAGGAAAACCTACTATTTGGTAGTAGTCTTGGAAAATCCAACGTACATAATACCCTCCCTCACGCCGGACCCCTGCCCATCCGCGTTCTTCTGCTGACGTGAGATGTGATGACAAGAGAGGGTCGCTTATGCGCACGTTCGACAGGGATCTGCGCATGACGGAACACGGGATGGGCCTTGAGCGGTAACTAAGGTAAACCCCTTTTTCTTCTCTTCTATACTTTTTTCACCTTCGGTGGTAGTTTTGGTTAATGTACAACGTCTCCTAGAGCAAGATAAGGAGTAGACTCTAGACGTTTTCTTTTTAACCGCGGTTGGAATGACGACATAGCAGTCAAAATAGACAAGTCGTCATTGCAATTAGGTTAATAGCCTTGACGTTGGATTTTCCAAGACTACTACCAAATAGTAGGTTTTCCTATTTGGTAGGTTGGGAGGTACGTCAAACCTCCCAGTATCCTACCTTGTCTATCTTGCTTGTCCCAATCTGCATGTACTTGCATTTTTTTGGATGAAAAGGCATTAACCAATGCTCAGACCATCCCTTCATGCCATCCACATCTCCTTGAAGCAAACCCACATCTTCCTTACTCCTCACTCTTCTAAACAGCTTAGTGTCATCCGCATACAGGTATACCTCACTTCCATTAGTTATAACTTCAGGTAAGTCGTTGATAAATAAAACGAACAGTAGTGGTCCCAACACAGATCCCTGAGGTACCCCACTTGTAATTTCCCTCCACCCCGAGCCTATTCCATTCACCAGTACCCTCTGTCTCCGATCTTTCAGGAAGGCTTCTATCCATTTCACACATATCTCCCCTATATTACAGCTTCTAACTTTCTCTATTAACCTTTTATGTGGGACCTTGTCGAAGGCCTTCATAAAATCGCAATATACCATGTCTATTACATCACCATCCTCTAGAATTTGCATCCAATCATCTACCACCTTAATTAGCTGTAGTACCGTCGACCTCTCCGGCAAGAATCCGAACTGTCTCCCACTGAAAAGTTGGTTTGATTTCATATGCTCCATTATTCCTTCTCTAATTACCGTTTCCATTAGTTTACACATAACACTTGTCAAACTGACTGGTCTATAATTTCCTGGGTCATTTCTCTTTCCCTTCTTAAATATAGCTGTTATGTTCGCCTCTCTCCAGTCCATCGGGATTTGTCCTGTATTAAACGATACCTCAAATAAAATTTTCAATGGCTCTACTAACTTCTCACCTCCTTCCTTTATGATTCTTGGGTGTATCCCATCCGGTCCCGGGGACTTACTTCTGTTCATTTTTTCTATAGCCCTTCTTATTCTAGCATGGGAAAACTCTATTAGTTCTAGTGCCGGTGCCTGTTTGATGGGAATAGTAGGCACTGCATCATCCGACTCCACTGTTAGTACCCCCCCAAAGTATTTCCCCAGCACCTCTGCTTTCTCCTTATCAGTCTCCGCTCTACTCCCATCATCCAACCCCCCTACCAGCTCTGGGATCCCTACTCTTCTTGTTAACTTTTCCTGAATGTACTTCCAGAATATTTTTGGATTATCCTTCACATTTCTAGCAATCTCTCTCTCCCTCTCCTTCACCCCCCTCCTTGTCTCCCACCTTATGTTATTGTTTATTTGTCTGCGTTCCAGATCCACTTCTTTAGCTTCTATACTAGACCCCCTGTTCTTTTTTAACAATTTTAGTCTTTCCCACAATCGTTTCTTTCTTCTAATCAATGTCCAATGCCTTCTTTTCATTGGCAATTCTGGGTTCGTTCTTTTCCTCAATTTTGTTTTATCCTTATATTCCCTTACTGGTACACTTTTGGATACAGCATTCTCAAGTTTGACTCTAATTTTCCTCCACATTCCTTCAGCGTCTTCACCGTTCAAGTATTCCCCCCAGTCAATGTCCAAACACCGTCTCAGCAGCTCATAATCTGCTCTATCATACATATATTTTTTTTTTATTGCTTCTATTATCCCTGTTTTAATATTGCAACTAAAGCTTATACAGGCATGGTCACTACGACCTATAGGGCTATCCACATTGACATGTTCCACTATATCCTCCTCACTGCTAAAAATCAAATCAAGTACACTCCCCTGCGTCCCATCTCTATATCTTGTCATCTCTGTAATATGTTGCATTAAAAAACAATCTCTCACTTTCTCTATAAACTTGTTTTCCAGGCTACACTGTCCCGCTGGAGTAGTACAATTTGCCCAGTTGATCCTTGGCAAGTTGAAATCTCCAATCAAAATCTTATATTTGTTTTCTCTATTATCTATTTCCTCCATTGCTTTCAGTAGGTTATCATCCTCTTCCCTACTATTATTTGGGTTTCTATATATAGAGGCAATTAGAATTGATCCTTTTGCACATTTTACTTCAATACACAAATACTCACAATACTGCTGTCTCATATCCACCTCATTAACCTTGAGCTCTTTTCTTACATAAATAAACAGTCCTCTTCCGACCTCTGCTCTAATAGCATTCCTCTCATATAACTCAAAACCCTCCAAACTATACTCCACCAGTTTCCTTTCAATTCTAGCATTTTTTGGTCTTACTTCCTGTAAGGCTATGCCATCAGGTTTTTCCTCTTCATCCTGCAACCTACATATCAGTTCTCTTTTCTTGTCCTGGGTAAACACATCCACATTACTAAACATAATCCTTAATCCATCTACTATTCCTTCAGCAACTACACCATCCCGCTCCTGTCCGTACCCTACTCCCCCCTTAGCACTACTGGGTCTGCAACTTTGTCTCCTGTCTCTCCCTGTGATACCTCCACCCTGTTCTCCTCCTCCGTCACAACTCCTATCACATTCTCTTCCCTCCCTGATCTCCCCCTCCCTTCTATTCGTATAAACCACTTCTTCAATTTCCCGTCCCTCACTCTCCAGTAAACATTTCTCTTATCCTCCTCACCCAACTTTCCATTATTTTCATCAGCCTTTTCTTGTAATTCCTTTATTTTTTTCTTTGTTCTATGCTCAAATCCTTCTTTAGTCTTATATGTTTCAGTTCTTCATTTGTGTTTAGCCTCCAACTAAAATTTGTCACCGTCTCTGCCACTGCCCTGGTTTTAAACTGTACCCTTATAGGTCTCATCTCTCCCCTTTTACATCTACCTATCCTACTGACTTCCTCCACCTGCCCTTCCCATCCATATCCATCCACATCCACACCTTTCATGACCTCCTTCACTTTCTCCATATCCCTCACTTTTCTCACTCCATTATCATTCATATCCTCAGGGATCTGTGTTGGGACCACTGCTGTTCGTTATATTTATCAACGACTTGCCTGAAGGTATAACTAATGGAAGTGAGGTATACCTGTATGCGGATGACACTAAACTGTATAGAAGAGTGAGGAGTAAGGAAGATATGGGTTTGCTTCAAGGATATGTGGAGGGCATGAAGGGATGGTCTGAGCATTGGTTAATGCCTTTTCATCCAAAAAAATGCAAGTACATGCGGATTGGGAGCAGCAAGATAGACAAGGTAGGATACAGTATGTATGAAGCGATGGAGGAAGTGAGTGCAGAAAAGGATATAGGAGTAGTGATAGACAATAAGTAAAATTTCTCAGAACATTTAGCGGAAAAGATAAACAAAGCCAATAGAATTGTAGGGCTGATAAGGACATTTGTGTCACTTGACGAAGAAATCTTCAGGAATCTATATACAGCGCTGGTTAGGCCGCACCTGGAATATGCAAACCAGGTGTGGGCTCCATATATGGTAAAGGATATAGAAGCAGTGGAGAAAGTGCAGAGGAGAGCTAGCAAGCTGGTACCAACGTTGAAGAACGCGGGCTATGAGCAGAGGTTGAGGTCACTGGGGCTTCCGACACTGGCATATAGGAGAAAGAGAGGGGATATGATAGAGACTTTTAAGATAGTGTCAGGAAAGTACGATGAGGATGTGTGTGAAGGTATCTTCTTGATGCGGGAGGGAACAAGAACGAGAGGACACTCTAAGAAAATTTACAAAGAAAGAAATAGGCTTGAGAAGGCAAAGAACTCATTTTGTGATAGAGTGGTAAATGAGTGGAACGCACTGCCCCAGTATGTAGTCGATTCCGAATCAATAAGGGTTTGAAAGTAATCTTGATAAAGCATGGGGAAGACAAGATTTGAAGTTTGATTATAAAACAAAAATACAGAATAGTAAAAATGTTGCGTCTGCTACCGCCGCCGCCAACACCGTGAACGACCGCAGCAGTGCAAGTACTGGTACTGAGCTGGATACACAGGCATAGTTTGCCTTTTTCCAGAGGATCTACTGTAAGAAATATGAGCCTCTATATCTCCACGCATGTTTACACCCCTATCTCTGTCCATGGCCTCCCTCACGACACTCTATAAATACTTAACCTAACTAAAAAGCCTCACCTTTAAGGTTAGGTTGTTTGGTTAGGGTAATGTATTTTTGTATCCAAAGGCAGTCAAAATAGACGGGAACATGATGGTGAGCGTCCGCGTAGTGTAAACAAGACGGGCGGTACACCCGGTAACTACATTCTTGCCAAAAGATATTATAAAGCTACTTGTAGCGTAGTGCAGGCTACATGTACTTTTAACTTTGAAAATCCATGTACTGAACATGGATTTTAAAAGTTAAATATATACAATATTTATATATAAACAGTACTTATCTTGCTCAAAAATGATTATACTGTATACTAGTAGAGTACAGTACATGTAAGTATATTGATTATACTGTATACTAGTAGAGTACAGTACATGTAAGTATATTGATTATACTGTATACTAGTAGAGTACAGTGCATGTAAGTATATTGATTATACTGTATACTAGTAGAGTACAGTACATGTAAGTATATTGATTATACTGTATACTAGTAGAGTACAGTGCATGTAAGTATATTTTCCAAGTTAAATACATACAATATTTATATAGAATACCCAGCTCTAATTACTGCATTACACCTTTTTCATTATAGGTAGGCCAAAAATCCTGGGCAAGAATGTAGTTACCGGGTGTACTGCCCGTCTTGTTTACACTACGCGGACGCTCACCATCATATTCCCGTCTATTTTGACAGACTTTGGATACAAAAATACATTACCCTAACCAAACAACCAAACCTAACCTAGTATTATAGATTTATAAGTATTTATTTTATTATAAGTATTTATAGATGATTTATATTGTATGTCGGTAGTGGTACACCCGGTAACTACATCCATCCCAAATCCTGACCTCAACCTCTCATTAATTAAATAGGAATAGAGAAAAGGTAATCAACCAATTTTACTACCAGTTGGGAAGAGGCAGCCAGAGAATAGACCGTGTGGAAATTGACAGCTCATTTTCTCTAGCCCTTCTTATTTTACAGAGGATATATAACACAAACAAACCCTGATTACTGCACTAGCTCCACCAAAGCTCAATACATCTAACATGGAAATTTACAGCCCATTTTCTCTAGCCCTTCTTGAGTTACATAGGATATATAGCTCAAACAAACTCTGATTACTGCACTAACCACTTACGCCAACAACACAATCTACACTCAATGAGAGCTCTGTGGGAAAGCCCAATCGTGGCCATGGCCTTCCTCAGGGACTCGGGCCTGTTCGGCCAGGCAGCTTAGGGAACAACAACTGCACTAACTCAACCAAAGCTCAATACATCTAAAATGGAAATTTACAGCCCATTTTCTCTAGCCCTTCTTCAGTTACAGAGGATATATAACTCGAATAAATTCTGATTACTGCACTAACTCAAATAAAGCTCAATACATCTAACACAAGTTCATAAACCCACCAGAATCAAAAGAGGCCAGAATATTTCTCACAGCTGAAAAAATTGAAGTGCATTAATGTACGGTATGTATAATACTCAGCACATACACCATAGATGGGTGGCCGACTCGAGACAGAGCCCGAAAAGGTACAACACAACATAAAAAAATCACATATAAATTCTATTTGGAAGTGTATTAATAGTTGTTGGACATGTATTAGAGTCTCAAAGTTATTCAAGCTTTAGTAGTTATATAAGGCTCACAATTGGATTTTCACAGGTTCACCCAATAATAGTACAGTACAGTAGGGTCTCACATAAAACGAGTATATGGTCGATAAACGAGGTCGCTTTATGTGAACACGCTTTATGTGAAACACGTAACCTATGGGGAAAATGGATATTGGTCGATGGGTCACTTGTTTCCGTGTTTTTTTTTTTTTAATGCATACCAAAACATATATAAGTGATAAGTTATAAATAAAAATGATAAAATAGGCATATTGTAGCTTACCTTAAATCTAATGGGGATTATGTACAGGGGGCGAGGGGTTCCGAGGCATCTGGGAGGTCACTCATCGCCGTCGGAAGACGACGCCGTGTGACCCAGAGCTCTGAGGGTGGCGAGTGAACGTGTGCCAGACATCTCCTGCACGTCCCTCATAAAGCCCTCAAACTCGTCATTTGAAGGGCCAGGCTGGGGCTCGTTTGATGGGCCAGGCTGGGGCTCGTTTGATGGGCCAGGCTGGGGCTCGTTTGATGGGCCAGGCTGGGGCTCGTTTGATGGGCCAGGCTGGGGCTCGTCGGCAGGGGCAGGCTGTGGCGCATTGGCAGGGAGAATGTACCGAGTCATGAGGGTCTGCCTTCGCTCATTAACTCTCTGGTTGTGTTGGTCTGCGTAGCCACGAAAGAGAAATTTTAACTGTTGACAGAATTCCTCCCTTTTAAATGTGTTGGGTTCAAACTCAAGAATAAGCTCTTTTATGGACTCAGCCCCAGCCAAAAGTCTGCTCAGCCCCTGATTTGAAATGGTCCCTTCCCTTTGCACTCGAACCTCAGCTGGCTGCCTGTTTTCCCCTAGCTCGTCCTCAATGTTTAATTCTGCTACAATCCCGTCAGGTAACTGTTCATTACCTTCAGCATTAATCTCTAATATTTCCTCTGCGCCAGTGACGTCACAATGCGCACCTACGTCACGGCCAATCACGCTTTGTACGATATTCCGGCGCGCTAATTGAAAACTCCTCGGATTTGCCCCACTTTGGCGGCGGACTCGTTTTATGTGATCACATTCGTTCTGATCGAAAATTAAATATTAATATTTTAGGTCGCTCGTTTTAATCGAGACTCGTTTTATGCGAACACGTTTTATGCGGGACCCTACTGTACTACCGGTACTGCCTAAAATTGTTCATCAGTCAGTCAGTCAGTCAGTAGCCAAACCCTTTTTACTTTAACCCTCTCACATCCTGACGCAATTTTTGAGCCTATTAGGGATACTTTAAAGCCTTTGTTACCGTCCAGGGTATTTATAAACCTTTAGTTTATTTACTTCAACCTCTGCAGTTGTCTTTGAGTTAGCTGTGGGCAGAAAACTAATTTTGGAGAGGTAATTATAAGAGTGAGAGTAATCTATTTCTTATTGCTAATCTGGCAACCTCTGCGTCATAAGGATGTGAGAGGGTTAAAGAGGTAGGGAGGATCAGCCAGAACTGGGTCCTTTGCAGGCAATCGGCCCAGCTCCGAGGCTTGCTGATCCATCATTTGGAGTTAATTCTGGAGGTGGAACTCCCAGGCCCAACCTCCAGGGGCTATTTGCTCCACAAATGATGAGCGATGAAGTAAAGTCAGTAAAAATAGGTTATCCTAAACTGAACAAGATGCGGAATTTCGGAAATATACCTGAGCCGACCAGGCCAAGTGAGATATCTCTATTGGTCTAACTGGTAAGGTGTCTGCCTCGTACCCAAGGGTCCCGGGTTCAATTCCTGCCCTCGGTATATTTTCGGGAGGTTATTTTCGCATCAAACGATGTTTAGGTGTGTTGGTAAAATTGCCATGATGGTTAAAAGTAAGATCGAAGCTCCAGAACCTCCCTTTCGGGCATAGTGTAAAAACCTAATCCTACAATGGGGTTGCCACATCCCTATGTTTATAGATAGCCATACCGGTAATCAAATTTAAAAGATGGCATAGTATTATAGAGGTAATTTTGTTCAATTCTGGTGTCAATTTTGGTGTCCTTATTACAGAATGGACATAGATTCATTGGAGAGAGTACAACGTAAAATGACAAAAATGATCCAAAATATTAGAAATCTTCCGTATAAAGAAAGGTTGAAGAAATTAGGCTTACATTCGTTAGAGAGACGCAGAGTTAGAGGGGATATGATAGAGGTGTTCAAGTGGTTTAGTGGGATTGACAAAGGGGACATGACAAATGTACTAAAGCTCAGTGATAGCGAAAGAACTCGTACCAATGGTTTCAAATTAGATAAATTTCGTTTCAGAAAAGATATAGGCAAATATTGGTTTGGTAACAGAGTTGTAGATGGGTGGAATGGACTACCAAGTGCTATAGTGGGATTAAAAACGATAGGGAGCTTTAAGATAAAATTGGATAAGCATATGGACGAGAAGGGTTGGGTGTGAAGGGGGATCAGCAGGGTTGGGCCAATCAGCGCTCTGCAGACCCCCGTAATCCTGCGTTAATCTCTAACCGTTTTGGTAAGATGATCCTCAGGGTATTAGAGTGTTGAGCCTATAATTGGGCTTTGTAATTGGGTTTGTGGGACAGGGATCTGCCTTGCTTGGGCCAATCGGCTTTCTGCAGACTCCCATTTTCGGTAAATATTTACTTTTACACCGGGGACGATTTTTACAAGTATTTTTTAGTTTTTGTCCTTGTTTTGGGGATTTTTAGTTGTGTTTTTTTATGAACCCCATCGGAAAATGCAAAACAAGTCTTATCCATCAATCTTAAGACACGACCCCCGATAGTGGGGAGGGCTATGAAGATCAGGGAAATTGCGGGGTAAGAGGCGTAAATAAAGGGGTAATATTGGAAGAATCCATGAAATCCGAGCCAAGTTTTGTCATTAACCTAACCAAATAACCTAACCTAGTATTATGGGTGGGGGCTACTGCCCCCACACCCCAGCTAAATCCATGAAATCCGAGCCAAGTTTTGTCATTAACCTAACCAAATAACCTAACCTAACCTAACCTAACCTAGTATTATGGGTGGGGGCTGCTGCCCCCACACCCCCGCTAAATCCATGAAATCCGAGCCAAGTTTTATCATTAACCTAACCAAATAACCTAACCTAACCTAACCTAGTATTATGGGTGGGGGCTGCTGCCCCCACACCCCCGCTAAATCCATGAAATCCGAGCCAAGTTTTGTCATTAACCTAACCAATGAATGAAGGTGGTGGAGCGAGAGGGGTGGCCGTCCCGCACCAACGCAACAGAAAATGGAGATCGGGTGAGCCGTGCGAGATTTAGGGATTTTTTTTTAGACATTTAGGGATTTTTTATAATGAATTACCGACAGTGTGGACATATACGGCAATGAAGTACATGACCTAACTAACATATTTGTCTAAATAATATATCGATGGTTTCGACCCGGTGTAGAAATAAATAAATTCCCCATTTTCTTATGTTCTTATGTTCTTATGTAATTGTTAGGGATGGATGTAGTTACCGGGTGTACCGCTACCGACATACAACATAAATCATCTATACATACTTATAATAAAATAAATACTTATAGATCTGTAATACTAGGTTAGGTTAGGTTAGGTTGTTTGGTTAGGGTAATGTATTTTTGTATCCAAACTTCCAAAGGCAGTCAAAATAGACGGGAACATGATGGTGAGCGTCTGTGTAGTGTAAACAAGACGGGGCGGTACACCCGGTAACTACATTCTTGACCTCAATTCCTAATTTCCTTGCATATTTCCTCCCACCAAGTCTATTGTTGGACACACTCAAGCAGTCACCATTGCTCAACTATAGGCCTAGTACAATATGCCTGACTGTCTTGACTGGCGTGTCCATTTTTAACAAACTGGGCTGCTTGATCCTGGCGTGCCATGCGCTTCCGATTGGTGGCCCTACCAGGTGAGTGGGCGTACCTGGCCGTACCACAATCGAAATACAGCATAACTCATCTATAAAACATTAACCTAACCAAACAACCTAACCTAACCTAGTATTCATGTAGTAATGAGAATACTAGGCCAAGGTTAGGTTATGTTAGGTTAAGTTTTTATAGATGATTTATGCTGTATGGTGGTAGTGGTACGCCCACTACTCCTAATCTTACCCTGATTTTTCTCGGCAAGAATGTAGTTACCGGGTGTACCGCCCGTCTTGTTTACTCGGTTATTGTTACTCCCAGATCGGTTTCTCTGTTTACATTCTTAAGCTGAGTGCCATTCATCGAATAGTTTGCTTTCTCATTTAGGTATCCGATATGTAGTACTTTACTTTTATCCGCATTGAAACTCATTTGCCAAATTTGGGCCCAATGTGACAATTTATCTAGATTGTGTTGCATATCGTCAACTTGATCTTTTGAGAGTACGCTATTTGCAATTTTTGTATCGTCAGCAAATTTTGAGATTGTACAGGTGAGACCCTCATCTATGTCGTTGATGTAAATTAGAAAGAAAATTGGTCCTAGTGATAGGGATGGTTGGCCTGGTAGTGGCAATGAAGGAATTTCATGCTCAAAACACAGCAAAGACCAGTCCATGTCGGACGAAAGCGATTGAATTGCCTAGCCTAGACGATGTTAGCCTAGGCTAGGCTAAATATGACAATGATAAGTAATCTTCTCATAATACGTATTTATACGTCTTTTCCTCATAATATGTATTTATTGGATGTATTTGGGGCGAAATGGGTACTTGAGGGGTGGCTGGACGAATTTAGAACCTAGGCCTAAAATATTTCGCATGATAGAAACAATGCCCCGCAGCCCCAATCTACAGTATTTATGGTTAGGACTCATTTAGCCATGTCTATATTATTATTTACAATGCATAAGATTTAGGCCTAGGCTACTTGATGTAGCCTAGACAAAAAACATGTTTTCATAGCCTAACACTGGGAAAAAGTGCGGTAATTGTTTAGATATTGGGCCTTTTTTTTCGGTCAATATTTACGAGTCACACCACAGCTGGGATCTCATTTTTAACGGTAGTTTTGGGTTCCTATCATTCTATGCTTCATTGCTATATACTTTTTATCCACCAGAAAATATATTTTTTTCTTGGGTTTTTTTTTTTTTTTTTAGCATTAACCTAACCAAAAAACCTAACCTAATAGCCCCCAAATACATTTAGGTTAGGTTAGGTTAGGTTAGGTTAATGCTAAAAAAAAAAAAAATAGCCTAGCCTAGGGCCTAAAAAAAAAAAAAAAAAAAAAATATCCGGTGGTAAAAAGTATATAGCAATGAAGCATAGAATGATAGGTACCCAAAACTACCCTTAGAAATGAGATTCCAGCTGTGGTGTGACTCGTAAATATTGACCTTTTTTTCTAGTTAATAAAAACTTATTCTAGCCTAGGCTATGGTGTATTATATGATACAGTATAATGCATAAAATTTAATTTGTGTACAATAAAACATGTTTTCGTAGGCAAAAAATAGAAAAAGACGCAAATTTTGGCATGAGCACGGAACCGTTCCCGATTGAATTTTCCCCATAAGAACAGTGCCCCGATCTTGGCTGTTTCAATCCTAGCTCTATTTCTGTGGAACCGATTAGCAGCTAGGATGGGGGCTCCACAGTCCACTGTATGCTCTTTTGAGATTATTTTTCTATCTTCAACCATCAACCCTTTGTTTCTTGCTGCAAGATCCCTCATCCTTATCTGTCATGCCCAACTTCCTCTTTGTAGTCACAACCACCTTCTCAAAACAGTCACCAATTCCCACATTCATGTTAGGCCTAGGCCTACTTTCATCTTTTATAAATTCTTTTTCTTTCCACTTCAGTGCTATGGGCAGACTTGGAGGACCAGCCTCCTCCTCCTTAAAGTAAACAGAACAAAAGTAGTCAATCAATTGTTGTTGCCTATCTTTCCTAGCCATCAACTCGTAATTTTTCTCCTCTTCAAAACCATGGCCATAGAGAGTGAATTTAGTGAAAAATATTCTTTTTTTATATTTCAAAGCCGACATGCCAAGTATTGCAAAATTTATATCTTCACGCACTAACATATCTGCATTAAACCGTGCCGACTCTATAAGTATGTGGCAATTTGGAATACAGCCATGGGCCGGGTGACTGGGAGATGGGAGGGTGTGTGGTTAGTAATCCACAAGATCGTATGAAATGGTCCGCAAAACTCGACTCCATGCTCTTTATAAGACTCCTTTCACAGTCTTTTGTTGTCACAAGTTTAGTAATGTAAAGATTTAGGGCTGTATAGGCCTAGTCACCAAGGGCCCAAAAGTTATCAAACATTTCCTTTACAGAGGCATGCGGCATGCCCAACCTTGCCAAAACAACCACAATCACATGGGGGCCCTACCTCCCTGCTAGTCACTTGCTTCTTTATTGTTAACACTTTGGTATCTGTAGGATCTTCCAATAAAGCTAGGCGACTCCATAAATAAGACACAGGAAGATGGAGCTCTTGTTTACTTCTCAAGCGGTAGCTGTACATAGTTGCCAGATCGCGATCGGTATCACAGTGTTGCCAAATCCTACATCTCCCCTCCAAGATCATTACATATTTGTTAAAATGATGGAATGAATCTGAGAACATAAAACTCTTCTAGAATGAGGGAGAAAATAATACATTGTAGCTAAGTAATATGAAAAATAAAAACAACTCGCCTTAAGTGACTGACAAAGTCTGAACAAAAAAATCAATACAGTACTGGTATGACAAGATAAATCTGAACAAATCAATACAGTACTGGTATAATAATAGTTCTTAAAGCTAGCGCATGCTAAGCTAGCTAAGGATAGCTCAATAAGGCCGATTAGGCGTATTTCCATTGGGGTCCTGTACTACTACCCCATCCCTTTGCTCATGAGGGATGGTAACGACTCAGTGCTTGTGAAAAATCTTTAATGCGCCGAGCGTGGGCGCGAACCCGGGCCTTCTGGGTGGAAGTCCGAGACGCTAGTCACTACACCAAGCGAGCCGCTTGGTATAATGATGAACTTTGTACAGTAACCCTTTATTGTTATCCCATTATAGTATAGGCCTAATATAACGTTTGATAGATTAATACAGCATTGGTATAATAATTAAAATTATAATAATACAGTATTACGGAGACATACCTCCGAGATGGGCTGGTCTATTCACCCCCAGGGGGTAAGGGGGCCTTCATCTAATGGTGGAGGGAAAAAAGAATATGCCTCACGCATCCTACTGCATGTCGTACAAGGCGACTAATAGGGGGGATGGTGATAGACTTGCGGACCAAGTAGCCATCACTTACAATGAAGCCTTGTTATTGGTGCTGGCATTGTCTCTATATGATAGTGCTGTGACAGGGCTTCATTGTACTTGCTCCAAGTTGCCTAATGGCGGCACACTGGCAGTGGGTGTCGCTCCCTCTGGACCCGGCCCTGGCGCCCTGGGCCCAACCTGGACGAAATGGATCCAGAGGGTACAGTACGTAGTGTTTCCCCGGACTGGCACTTTCCGCCCGATAGTATAGGGGCCCGAACCTGGAGGTAGCGCTCCAGGAGGCTGCCCTGTCATTTGGCGAAAAATATCAGGCCAGTCGTAGTGCCGTGTACGCGCACGGAGTGCGTCCCTGCGGCTGGTTCTGGTGGGGTGTACCAAGGCCACTGGATCCTACCCCCTTGTAATCACTTGGGGGATGGTGCTGGGAATGGTCCCGGGGTAGACTGGAGCCGGAGTTCTGGGGGGGGGGGGGTGATGCCCATCTGCCAGCCAAACCTACCTAACTATGACTAAAATCAAAGAAAATAAACGTAAGTCCGATGAAACAAAACCGCACAGGACAATGACAAATGCCCCCCACAAACTCAGACTTGCTAGTGTGAATGTTGGTAGTTTGAATCTGCGTGCGAATGAAGTGGCTGAGATGTGTGAGAGGAGGCGAGTGGACGTCTGCTGTACCCAGGAAACACTCTGGAAGAGGCATGGGGTACAGTGGATTGTCGGAAGGAGGAAAAGATATAGGATATACTGGATGGGTGTGGAGACTGATAAAGCGAAAGGAGGAGTGGGTGTTCTGGTGGCTGAAGAGCTGGCGGAAAGTGTGCTTCAGATTACGAGAGTTAGTGAAAGGCTGATTGTTTTGAAGTTGAAAGTTGGTGAAAGAATTCTGAATGTGATATCTGCATATGCCCCACAGGCTGGTTTACAGAAAGAGATAAAAGAGGACTTCTGGAATGACACCGTCAGTGTCATTTCAGGCCTCTCGGAGAATGAAATAACTATCGTAAGGGGGGACCTCAATGGTCACGTGGGAGCATCTGCAGATGGATACGAGGGGGTACATGGAGGAATTGGTTACGGAAGGAGAAATCTAGAAGGCGAATATATATTGGAGTCCTGCGTTGCACTCAACATGGTTGTGTGTAACACAAAGTTCAAGAAAAGACAGAGCCACCTGATCACATATAACTCTGGGGTCTCCAGTAGCCAGATAGATTACTTCTTGGTTAACAGGAAAGACTGGAAACTAGTTCGAGATGTAAAGGTCATCCCGAGCGAAGAATGTATCCCCCAGCATAAGCTACTTGTGTGTGACATGAGCTTATACAGAGATCCTAATCGCAAGAAGGTTTACATGCCCAAAAGGAAAGTGTGGCTGCTGAAGGACAAGGAAGTTAGGGATAGGTTTCATAATGAACTGGAGGAAATGAATAGAAATAAGGAAGCTAGGCCTAACGATGTAAATAGCCAATGGAACTTTCTTAAGCATAGCCTTATCGCTGCCACTGACAAAGTCTGTGGGAAAACAAAGGGTCACCCCAGGAATAAGACCTCTTGGTGGTGGAACGATGAGGTAGAACATGCTGTGAAAGAGAAAAGGAGATGCTTCAAAGCATGGAAGAAAGGAGGCAGCAGGGAGGAATACCAGACAGCTAAACGAACTGCCAAAAGAGTTATTTACAATGCTAAAAATCGCATTAAGGACCTGGTCCTCGAACAAGTGTGTAACACTGACAATCCCAATGGGATCTTCAACCTAGCTAGGCGAGTTAAAAATGACAGTAGGGATATTATAGGTGAACAGTGTGTTAGAGATGATAATGGGAAGATTGTGTATGCAGAAAATGAAATCAGAGAAGCATGGAAGGTACACTATGAACGATTGCTAAATGTAGAGTTTGAATGGATAAGGAACAGCTTAGTATCGAAAAACCAATATCTGGGCCCCCTCCTTTGATAGCACCAGCTGTAGTGAGCGACGCAATCAATAAAATGAAGGACGGTAAAGCTCCAGGTTGCTCCGACATTGTCGCTGAGATGATAAAAGCCTCAGGGGAGATTGGTGTAAACTTAGTCACTGAGTTGATAAACACCATTATTAAAGATGAAAAAATCCCAGAGGATTGGCTCAAAAGTGTAATAGTAAATATATACAAAGGAAAAGGGGATGCGCTAGATAGAGGAAATTATAGGGGCCTGAAAATGCTTGACCAAATCATGAAGGTCTGTGAGAGAGTCCTTGAGGGTTTGATCAGGCAAAGCATCTCTATTGATGATATGCAGTTTGGTTTTATGCCAGGACGTGGTACAACCGATGCTATCTTCATAGTCAGGCAGATACAGGAAAGATACTTAAAAGGCAGGGATCTTTACTTTGTGTTTGTGGACCTGGAGAAGGCCTTTGATAGGGTACCTAGAGATGTTGTACAGTGGGCTATGAGGAAACTTGGTGTGGAAGAGTGGCTGGTGCGTGTGATAATGAAGATGTATGAGGATTCGCGAAGTTCGGTGAGGGTGAAGGGTGTACTGAGTGATGAGTTCGCAGTCCGTGTTGGAGTCCATCAGGGTTCAGTGTTAAGCCCCCTCCTCTTTATTATGGTCTTGGAGGCGCTGTCTAGAATTTTTAGAGGCGGACTCCCGTTGGAACTGTTTTATGCAGACGATTTAGTCCTAATAGCTGACAGTATGCAGGATGCTGAGGCCAAATTCTGAGAGTGGAGAGAGGGCATGGCGAGCAAGGGTTTAAGAGTCAATATTAACAAAACCAAGGTTATGCATTGTAGTTTGAGACGAGGCAATGTGGAAAAGAGCGGTGCATACCCATGTGCAGTGTGTGGAAAGGGAGTGGGCGTTAACTCAATTCAATGTAGCATCTGTCGATGTTGGGTACACCATGGGAGTAAGCGCTGTAGTAGAATAAAGGGGCCCCTGCCGAAGGATAAGTCAGAAATAGAGAAATTTGAGTGCGTAGTGTGCAAAGGCGAGCTTGTGTTAAGTGATGATCCTGTGGCTGTGAATTTTGGAAATGAGTCTTTGGAGCTGGTGAACAAGTTTTGTTACCTAGGAGATACCATCTCTGCCGGTGGTGGGGCTGAGGCTGCCACTGTTGCTAGAATTAGGTGTGGCTGGGGGAAGTTCAGAGAATTGATGCCAATCTTGACCATGAAAAGAATGCCTCTCCCCCTGAAGGGAAAGGTGTATGCCTCATGTGTTAGAAGTGCAATGACGTATGCCTCAGAAACATGGGCCGTTAAAGTAGAGGATGTCAACAGAATGGAGCGTAATGAGATGAGAATGGTGAGATGGATGTGTGGGGCCAGGCTACAGGATAGAATAACAAATGTTGAGCTAAGGAGACGTTTAGGTATAAAGAGTATTAGCGAGGTGATGCGTACAAGTAGACTGGGATGGTATGGACATGTGGAGAGAATGGATGAACAAATGCAGGTCTGTGATTGTGGAGGGAGCTGCACCAAGGGGTGGACCGAGGAAGACCTGGGATCGGACTATACGCGCCGATCTCAAATCCAAGAACTTGACAAGTGAAGCAGCCCTTAACAGGGTTGCCTGGAATGCCGCCATTAGGACAAGAGACTGAAACTGCACTTATGTGTGGAACACTCAGTCTTAACATTTTATGTATGTATTATGTATGTATTCCGAGATGGGCTGGTCTATTCCGAGATGGGCTGGTCTATCAGAGTGAGACCTGAGCGATCTCTGCCATACCCATAGCTTACTCTGACTGTTCCTTTTACTTATATATTTTCTAGATCTCAAGTGACGACGTCTCTTCCATGGATTGACCTCCCAATCTACCAAGATTGGAAGCCAAAGCGTCACATTTTTCCTTTGCCCGTCAACTTTCTCTTCATAATTGCTGAGGGGCACAGGGCTCTGGGTGGGGCTTTGGTTTCTCGGGCGTTTCCGCACCCTCCTCAGCTCCCCGCCATGGAGTGGCTTCGGTCACCAAGGCTTTATTGTGGTCGGCAGGGAGGGTTCTGTGGGGGCGCTCTGTTATGGCCTTGGCCTTGCTCGGGGCCTTGGGGCTGTTCGGCCAGGCAGCTTGGGGAACAACAACAACGGAGACATACCTGCAACTCCAACAGTAAAACAAATTAATAAATTGAGGCTTCAGCCTAATGTTAATGAAACTGAACACATAATTATGTACTGCATATGTATATCTACAATCAGGTTAAACTTTTTTTTTAAATAAAGATTATGAAAAAGAACAAAGTTATTGGAAATCAAATATAATATGAAATGCTAGGCTATAATATGTGATGCTCATTTTGTGAGAGTGGTAAATGAGTGGAATGCACTGCCCCAGTATGTAGTCAATTCTGAATCAATAAGGGAGTTTGAAAGTAATCTTGATAAAGCATGGGGAAGACAAGATTTGAAGTTTGATTATAAAACAAAAATACAGAATAGTAAAAATGTTGCGTCTGCTACCGCCGCCGCCAACACCGTGAACGACCGCAGCAGTGCAAGTACTGGTACTGAGCTGGATACACAGGCCTAGTTTGCCTTTTTCCAGAGGATCTACTGTAAGAAACTGTAAGAAATATGATCCTAAAAGCTAAAGATACAGTATATGAAAAACAAAACACAATCACAATAGTTATAGGAAACCAAATAAAATATTAAAGGACAAAAGACATCAGTACAATAAAACATGCACTATTACATAAGAAGTAAACTGTCCTTACAATATACAGATAGAAGAGAAAGAAGAAAGACATGTGAAACATAACAGGGAGATGGAATACATGCCAGTAAAACAAAATACAAGTAACAAATCCTGAAGCAAACTGGCTATATAGGTAGACAACTAAATGAGGGAAGAAAGAAAAATAGGAGAGATAAAAGTGATAGGAAAGAAAAATGAGATAAGACATAGAGGAACACAGAAGTGACAATAATTGCAGAGGAATACAATTCATTGGACATAGTCAGCCAACCACTCTGGACGGGCTTTTAATCGGCGTGGACGTGTAGGTACCTCCGCCGGTTGAGGTGAAGACGGTGTTGGAGCTGCCAGATTGGAGATTGAAGTGTTCCTTGAAGGTGGGACGGGCGATGATGATGTGATGACTTTGAGGTGTTTTCTGTTCCTGCGAGACAGTCGACCACTACCATCTAGCCTAACTGTGTACTGTCGGTGTGGAAGAATCTTGATGATGATGCCTGACCTGTCTCACAGGTTAGATACTTGGTTCTGAACTCGGACATGGTTGCCAATGTGAAGCGGGGCTAGCCTCCTGGCAGTGCTGTCAGCAGCCAACTTTTCTTGAGTCCTGGCCATTTGACACTCTCTTGTACGTAAAGTGTGCCGCCAGTGCCTGTCTATTTGGTAGTGCTGCCTGAATGTAGGCACCCCATCTTGAAGCTGCCTGCCGGTCGCAAGTTGGGCGGGGGACTTCTCTATTCCACGGAGAGGAGTATTCAAATACTGTAGCATGGCCAAGGACACTTTGTCATTATCTAAACTGCCTCCTACTCCAATGTTGGCTCTGATAACCCGCTTTGCAGTCTTGACAGCCACCTCTGCCCTCCCATTTGACTGGGGATACTGAGCTGCAGATAGGCGCACTGTGACGCCCCATCTCTTGAAGAAAGTATCCATCTCTTCGCTCACTAAGTTGGTGCCCACATCCATGGAAACTTGTTCGGGGGCTCCCCAACGGGTGAAGTAACTCCTTAGTTGAGATTTTATCTTGTTCGAGGTGGCACCGTAAGGGAAGTGAGCAACATCTAACCAGCCTGTTAGCCTATCGGCGTAGGCCATGTACATGTGGCCCTCCAATTGAAACATGTCCACCACTGTGTGTTGGAAGGGGTAGTCCGAGGGTGGGGTGAGGACCAGAGTCTCTGAGGGCTGTGAGGGTGCATGTATGTCACATGATGTGCACAACATCCTGTGGTGCTGCAAGTCACCCTCCATTCCTGGCCAGTACACCGATTGCCTTGCTCTCCGCAACATAGAGTCTAGGCCCTGATGTCCGGCATGCAGGTTCACAGCTACCTGGTGACGGAGGCCCTCTGGGATGACAAGGCGGACACAACCTTGATCGAAAGTGTAGGTGAGCAGGCCCCGAACCACAGCCAGCCGGTCCGCTACACTGTAGAACTGACGGAGGCAGGCAATTTCCTGGGATTTTTGTTGATGCCAATTCCCAGCCACAACCTTGGCTAACAGTAGCTGGTATACGGGGTCCTCTGTGGCCGCCTTTATGACTGTCTCCTCGTCCATGGTGTAGCCATCATGCACCATTGTTGCCACGGTAGCTGCTACTGCAGCCATTGTGAGGTCTTCATCAAGCTCGGCATCGAGTGTGTCGGGAGGTGCACGGAGGGCAGGGTACCGTGATAAGAAGTCGGCAGCACTATTTTTCTTTCCAGGCAGGTACTTGATCTGATACTTGTATTGCAAGGTTTTCTCCTTTAGTCTAAACAGCCTTGGGTTCAGAATATCTCCCAGGGCCTTGTCTGCCAGAAGCTTAACAAGTGGGCGGTGATCAGTGACAATTGTGAGGTTAGGGCATCCAAGGAGAAATAGCCGGGCCTTCTGGAGACACCACACAACTGCTAGGGCTTCCCCTTCCACTGCCGCATACCCCGCCTCTGCAGGAGCAAGGTGACGACTACCACATAAGGCGAGACGCCAGCCGCCTTTGCAGCAGAAGGGTGACTCGGCAGAAGTGCACATACAGTATTGCTGTAGAACAACGAATCCAATACCTTCCTTGCTCCAGTCTGTAATGGCTGCCGTAGGTCTAGTCTTGTCGTAGTATGCCAAGCCATCCTTGGCTAGCTGGCATATGGTGTCCTGGGCTTCGCGGAGCTTGGCACGTAGTTGGTCATCCCAATATACCTGTTTTCCTGATGGTTTCTTGAGTAGTTCCCTAAATGGATCCATGATTGGGGCTGTGGCAAGGAAAGGAGCCAACTGGTTGACGAAGCCATACCAGGAGCGTATGTCAGTGATGGTGGGCTCAACTGGCATGGGGAAGTTCCTTATTGCTGCCAGTCGGTCATCTGATGGTTTATAGTGGTCCCAGCCGAGGTGAAAACCCACAAACTCAACCTCTTTCCTACCAAACTGAAATTTCTGTGGTTGAAGTGTTATACCCTTAGATGCACATGATGTTAGGAATTCATATGTGTGCCAGAATGCATCTTCCACACTTATATCATAAAGAAGGGTGTCATCTACACACTTGTATTTTCTTAAGATGTCTTGAATTGCGTCATCAAAGCGTCGAGTGTAGGCATCTGAGGCTGAACAGTGGCCCATGGGGGTTCTGCAATATTGATAACGCCCCCACGGTGTGGTGATGGGCTGGTCTATCAGAGTGAGAACTGAGCGATCTCTGCCATACCCATAGCTTACTCTGACTGTTCCTTTAACTTATATATTTTCTAGATCTCAAGTGACGGCGTCTTTTCCGTGGATTGACCTCCCAATCTACCAAGATTGGAAGCCAAAGCGTCACATTTTCCCCTTGCCCCTCAACTTTCTCTTCATAATTGCTGAGGGGCACAGGGCCCTGGGTGGGTCTTTGGTTTCCCAGGCGTTTCCGCACCCTCCTCAGCTCCCCGCCATGGAGTGGCTTCGGTCACCCAGGCTTTATTGTGGTCAGCAGGGAGGGTTCTGTGGGGGCGCTCGGTTATGGCATTGGAATTGCTCGGGGCCTTGGGGCTGTTCGGCCAGGCAGCTTGGGGAACAACAACAACAACGCCCCCACGGCGTGATGAAAGTGGTGAGGCGGCGACTTTCCTCGTCAAGTGCCACTTGATGGAACCCCCAGTAGGCATCAGCTACAGTCTTGTAGGAGTGTAGTGGAACTCCAGACACCATGTCAAAAGGAGCAGGGGTATGGTGGGTCTCTCTAAGGCAACTTGCATTTAGGCACTGGTAATCCACTGTGCGTCTTGGCTGACCGGACTTCTTGGCTACCACCACCATCCTTGCACACCAGTCTGTGGGTTCTCCTGCAGGAACAGGCTGGATGACACCTCTCCTGATATCGTCATCCAGTTGTCTTTTGACTTCATCTTGCAAGTGCTTAGGGACAGATGCTGGTGTGTGGCAGGCATGTGGAGTAGCACCAGGTAGTAGATGGATGTGGTGAGGTTCACCGGCCATTACTGGAAGGGGTTCCCTGTTAGTATTGAAAGTGGTTGATGAGAAGTGTTGCAGCAGCCACTCTTCCAGCCTCGGAACATTTTTCTGAATGTGCCAGTGGAATGGTTAGTGGCCTAGGTGGTAAAGTTGTGGATGTAGGTGGCAATGGCGTGTAAATCATCTCCCCAGCTTGAACTGGAGCTACCCAGGGGATATGGTGAGGAAAAGTGGCAGGGATCAGTCCCAGTTGCATGCAGGCACCCAAGGAAAGGTAAAAATTCTTAGCAGACTGGATGAAGTAAATATCTTGAAGTGTCGATTGTCCTCCTAGGTTTATCCTGCAAGGAGCTGAACCCAGGCACTTTAGATGCAGGTCTGCCACGTCTCGTAAGCCAGCCTGTTTACAAAGAAGCGAAGGCTTGATGTGTAGAGTAGACAAAAGGAGGGGCCAGCAACACATACCTGCGCTCCTGTGTCAGCCACTGCTGATGTTGACGAGGCCTTGTCCTCTCCATGGGTGACGACGACTTCAATCTTGGGTTGTGTGGAAAGGTGAGACTCGGCAATAACGACCCCTGAAGCTTCTGAAGGGGAAGTGCTTGTTGCTGTAAAAGCACTCATACGTGCCTTTGTGCTCCTACAATACCTTCTGAAATGGCCAAGGCTCTGGCAGCCATGGCAAGTGACTGATTTGGCTGGGCATGAAGCTTTGTCGGGGGCGTGGTGGCCACCACAATTACCACAGGGCCGGTTGGAGGAGCGCTTGGCAGCCCCATCTTGGCGTGCTGATGCTATATCAGGTCTGAAGTCATCCATGGTGTCTGTACCAGCTGCCTGAGCAGTATCACGCCAACATTGTCCACCTAATGCATCTTGACGTGCCGCTTCATATGTACAGCAAACCCCTCTAAGGGCATCAACATCATCAAAAGAATCACACATTTGAAATATATGCCTCTTTAATGCTGGATCACGGAGGCCAACCATTAACTTGCGTAGCAGCATGTACTCGGATAAATCACAATTACACTCGGGGCATTGGAACTCACAATCATTAGCTTTCTGAGATCTTCTGATAAAAAATTAACTGACTGACTCACTTTGGCCCTGAGACACACTGAAGAATTCTGACCACTGTACTGCTTGGTTTGAAGCACGAAGGACTAGCTTGGCAATGGCATCAA
>CM064562.1:36169309-36186809 GCA_032716605.1 Paralithodes platypus
CAGGCAACGGTGGGATAAACTAAAATAATACTAAATGAGGTTAATACCTCATCATTCCTTTTCTGTTGTATCCAGTAGGTGATATGGTGTACAAGTTAAGCTGGATGTTCAATAGAAATATTTTAGAATTTTGTGTGCCATAACATCTACAGTATATAATATTATTGTAGCTACCATTAGACTACTGTTTTATGTTATGTTTGGTTAGTTTGAGTATATCTAGTGGCCCAGTATCTACGCTGAAACACAGCTGACAAAAATGACTCTGGTTCCTGTATTTATGTACTTTAATAGGTTTGCACATGGTTGCTTTACCCATATTCACTTGTTAAGCCATCTTAACCCTTCACTTTTCCTGAGCTTCAAAGGCCTCCCCACTTGTGTGTGTGTGTGTGTGTGTGTGTGAATTATTGCTAATTCTTCAATGATGCATTCCGCAGTAATCATGATTAGTTGTCTTTATATTTCTTATATACTTTTATAATGTTTAATTATTTACTATGGAATTGATGGATACTAAGGATAGTAGACTAGTAGTACCATATGGAGATATTTGAGAGTAAAACAAAATACTGTATTAAACTTAGGAAAATTACCCCAGCGTCCCCCTCAACTTGCGGCACGTCCCACTAAGCCGCGGCCCCATGGCATTAATACATACATACATACTGTACATACTCTACAAGTTTAAAGACCGTTTTGTCCACAAAGAATGTTGTTACAGTCTCACGTCCTAAATTGCTGCTTTTCAGGTGGCCCTGTCAAGGGCTGCCTCTGTTATCAAGTTCAATATTTTTAGATTTTTTTGTTTTCCTATGTTGTCACCCAGAGGCCATCCCAAGATCTTTATAGGGGTGGGGTCTCGGGGAACCCCACCAAAACCAACCGCAGGGACGCAAACCGTGCGCGCACATGGCACTACGGCTGGCCCGTTATTATGGTCCTAGTGATAGGGCAGCTTCCTGGTGCGCTACCTCCGGGTTCAGGCTCCTGTACTGCTATGCGGATAGTGCCAGTCAGTAACGACACTATGCCCTGTACCCTCTAAGTCCTCCTGGCCAGGATGCACGCCAAGGGGCCAGAGCGGAGCCAGAGCTGAGCCCGAGGTAGGTCCCTCCACATCAGCGAGCCGCCATTAGGCGAATTTGAAGCATGTTTTACGTGGGGTGCCTGCTCTAGCTAGCCCCCAACCACAGTTGTTGGCTGTGGGCCTAGCCTTTGCTCAAAGGGGCTCATCCTGCAAGGCATCCCGCATAAATCCTGTTTGAATTTGCCGACTATAAATTGTAACCCGCACTGGGAGGTTGATGGCATGGATATGTTTGCGGAAGGACTTCCGCTATTCAAACCCGCTGATACTCGCCTAATTTGTCGCTAGTATAAATCGGACTTCCGCTACTGTGGAATTGGCGGTTTCCAAAGTTATTGCGGAAGTGCCCACCACTGACACGTACAGTAGCCTACAGTACCCAATTGCAAGTATCTCAGTCAGGTAAGCGATGAGAGATGCGAGTTTGAGAGTAAAAAGATGATGCACGCTTCGTCCAGCGTTCCAGAGTGTAGTGACGGAAGAACTGCAGATACTTATTTTGGGTACTGTAGATTCCTTGAAGAGAGATGTGAATGGACTACAATTGTGAATAATGTAGTAAAAAATATAATTCAATTCATAATTTTAATATAAAAATGTATTTACCATGTTGGGAGGCTGATTTAACTATTTTCCACGTACCATTCAAACATGTTGGTGTACATAGTTTTTTCCATTCTTGATACTTCTCAGTAACTACACTTTGATAACTCAAATGTGAACATTATATATGTTACAAGGAGAAAAATATATCAAATTAATACAATATGGATCTAAGCTTCCATTGCTGCAATACTGAAACATGATCAACAATGATATGCACTTCATAAGTCACATTGCATTTTAAACTATTGGATGGTAAAAACATCTTTCATTGATATGTTTACACAATACAGCAGTAAGCTATTTTATAAGTTGAAACTTTAGCATGTCTGTTAAGATTCACATCCACTACTGTATATGAGATTTATATATTTAATGCTATTGTTTTTTTTTCGTATTTTGTTTAATTTCATCATACTACAATGACAAGTATATAAAATCTGGTTATACAAAAACTCAAGTCTTTAAGGGGGCCCACCTTGCTTTTTTCTCTTTCTCTCCCTCTCTGTTTGGCTTGTATCTATTCGGCCTCATTCAGCCCACTGTTTTAAGACTTTTACCTCCATCCAGGTGTCAATATTTTCCTGGCGAGCGGTAGCGAGCCCGCCTATATATATTTTTGTTTTGACAGCAAGCTAAATTTGTACATTTTTCGATAGAAAAATGTCTACGGCGAAGCCGGATTTCTCCATACAATGCTGGATCGCTATCGCTCGCCAGGAAGAAATCAACACCTGGATGGCGATAAACGTTTTAAAACAGTTGGCTGAATGGGGCCGAATGGATACAAGCCAGGGAAAGAGAGAAAAGGAGAGAATGATAAAAAAAGCCGGTGACCCCCCTTTAACCCCTAACTATCGGCGCGCAACATAAGTCGAGTATTATAAATCTGGACTATCTGGCGGCGCGCGACATAGGTCGTGTGGCAATTTCAGCACGTAATGTTGCTGAGAGAGAGAGACAAGTGGTGGCAGGAGAGTAGCGAGCGTATGACTGCTCCAGACCACCACGGCGAACCTACTGACACGAATCCCACCTCCTCCCTCCCTCTCTCACTCGCTACATACTGAATTTAATGGGGAAAGTACCGAATTACATGCTTTTTGCAAGAAAACTAGTCGTCATAAAAGGATCGTTATGGTGTCATTGGAAAGCTCTGTTTATGCCCTTTCAGGGATAGATACTTGTTTTACGCTCTGGGTCTTATTTAGGCATGAAAATGATCACGTAAACAGCCCTATTTTGGCTAAAAACACCCCGCTGGGCGATACATATAAATAAAACGCTAGCCCGCTAATCTAGTGTAAAAACAATTTGGGATGAGGAAGAAGGGGGACCATAATAACCAGCCCATCCCCCCTTAATAACACTTTGGGATGAGGAAGAAGGGGGACCATAATAACCAGCCCATCTTCCCTTAATAACACTTTAGGATGAGGAAGAAGGGGGACCATAATAACCAGCCCATCCCCCCTTAATAACACTTTGGGATGAGGAAGAAAGGGGACCATAATAACCAGCCCATCTTCCCTTAATAACACTCTAGGATGTTGGTGAGGGTCAAGGAAGGAAGGAGGGTCACGTCTGGGATAAGTTTTGGAATGATGGAAGTTTGGGGGAGCTAAGTTGTAATGCTTGCGACTGCTTGCGTGGGGTGCGGGGTGTGTGTGTGTGAGTGTGTCATTCTGTATGTGTTGCTTACTTGCTTATGTGTGTTTGTTACTTTTTGGGAATGATGGAAGCTTGGGGGGAGCTAAGTTGTAATGCTTGCGTGGGGTGTGGGGGTATATATATGTGTGTGTGTACGATGTCTCTATGTATTTGTGTGTGTAATTGTGTATGTGTTGTATGAGTTTGTTTGTGTGTGATTGTGTATGTGTTGTATGAGTTTGTTTGTGTGTGATTGTGTATGTGTTGTATGAGTTTGTTTGTGTGTGATTGTGTATGTGTTGTATGAGTTTGTTTGTGTGTGTGTTGTATGAATTTGTTTGTGTGTGATTGTGTATGTGTTGTATGAGTTTGTTTGTGTGTGATTGTGTATGTGTTGTATGAGTTTGTTTGTGTGTGATTGTGTATGAGTTTGTTTGTGTGTGATTGTGTATGTGTTGTATGAGTTTGTTTGTGTGTGATTGTGTATGTGTTGTATGAGTTTGTTTGTGTGTGATTGTGTATGTGTTGTATGAGTTTGTTTGTGTGTGATTGTGTATGTGTTGTATGAGTTTGTTTGTGTGTGATTGTGTATGTGTTGTATGAGTTTGTTTGTGTGTGATTGTGTATGTGTTGTATGAATTTGTTTGTGTGTGATTGTGTATGTGTTGTATGAGTTTGTTTGTGTGTGATTGTGTATGTGTTGTATGAGTTTGTTTGTGTGTGATTGTGTATGTGTTGTATGAGTTTGTTTGTGTGTGATTGTGTATGTGTTGTATGAGTTTGTTTGTGTGTGATTGTGTATGTGTTGTATGAGTTTGTTTGTGTGTGATTGTGTATGTGTTGTATGAGTTTGTTTGTGTGTGATTGTGTATGTGTTGTATGAGTTTGTGTGTGTGTGATTGTGTATGTGTTGTATGAGTTTGTTTGTGTGTGATTGTGTATGTGTTGTATGAGTTTGTGTGTGTGATTGTGTATGTGTTGTATGAGTTTGTTTGTGTGTGATTGTGTATGTGTTGTATGAGTTTGTTTGTGTGTGATTGTGTATGTGTTGTATGAGTTTGTTTGTGTGTGATTGTGTATGTGTTGTATGAGTTTGTTTGTGTGTGATTGTGTATGTGTTGTATGAGTTTGTTTGTGTGTGATTGTGTATGTGTTGTATGAGTTTGTTTGTGTGTGATTGTGTATGTGTTGTATGAGTTTGTTTGTGTGTGATTGTGTATGTGTTGTATGAGTTTGTTTGTGTGTGATTGTGTATGTGTTGTATGAGTTTGTTTGTGTGTGATTGTGTATGTGTTGTATGAGTTTGTTTGTGTGTGATTGTGTATGTGTTGTATGAGTTTGTTTGTGTGTGATTGTGTATGTGTTGTATGAGTTTGTTTGTGTGTGATTGTGTATGTGTTGTATGAGTTTGTTTGTGTGTGATTGTGTATGTGTTGTATGAGTTTGTTTGTGTGTGATTGTGTATGTGTTGTATGAGTTTGTGTGTGTGTGATTGTGTATGTGTTGTATGAGTTTGTTTGTGTGTGATTGTGTATGTGTTGTATGAGTTTGTTTGTGTGTGATTGTGTATGTGTTGTATGAGTTTGTTTGTGTGTGATTGTGTATGTGTTGTATGAGTTTGTTTGTGTGTGATTGTGTATGTGTTGTATGAGTTTGTGTGTGTGATTGTGTATGTGTTGTATGAGTTTGTTTGTGTGTGATTGTGTATGTGTTGTATGAGTTTGTTTGTGTGTGATTGTGTATGTGTTGTATGAGTTTGTTTGTGTGTGATTGGAAGCTTGGGGGGGAGCTAATTTCTAATGCTTGCGTGGGGTGTGGGGGAATGTACAGCATGTGTGTGTGGGAGGGGGGGGGGGTATCTCTCTGTTTGTGTGTGTCTTTCTGTATGTGTTGTTTGCTTGTTAATTTTTGGGAATAATGGAAGTTTGGGGGAGCTAAGTTTTAATGCTTGCGACTGGTTGCGTGCGGCGTGCGTGTGTGTGTGTGTTAGTGTATCGATGTAGCGATGTAGCTATGTAGCTAGCTATCTCTCTCTCTCTCTCTCTCTATATATATATATATATATATATATATATATATATATATATATATATATACGGTATATATACAGTATATATATATATATATATATATATATATATATATATATATATATATATATATATATATATATATATATATATATATATATATATATTATGACTTAAATTGCTTCAAACTCAGTGTGTCCAGGCATTTTGGCTCGAACATTCCTTGATTTTTGCCCTGTCACTCTTTCAACACTGGAGGAGGCACTCGTTACAGGCAGTTTTGCCTTTTGTCACCTCATCCACATAAAACAAATATATATATATATATATATATAATATACACACAAGGTACCAGATATATTTATGGGCCACATTACAATGACAGAGGAGGTCATTATTGAACCCCAAGGACGTATTAATTTAGTCGTCTGAGGTATTGATATCCCTTAACCCCTTCTGTACCATGACGCCTTTATACCTTCGATTCTGGCTAAAATTAGACGATTTTATGCAGTTTAAGAAGGACCTATGTTATTGTATGCAGTTTAAGAAGGATCTGTGTTATTGTATGCAGTTTAAGAAGGATCTATGTTATGTTATGCAGTTTAAGAAGGATCTATGTTATGTTATGCAGTTTAAGAAGGATCTATGTTATTGTATGCAGTTTAAGAAGGATCTATGTTATGTTATGCAGTTTAAGAAGGATCTATGTTATTGTATGCAGTTTAAGAAGGACCTATTCTATTGTATGCAGTTTAAGAAGACCTATTCTATTGTATGCAGTTTAAGAAGACCTATTCTATTGTATGCAGTTTAAGGAGGACCTATGTTATTGTATGGAGTTTAAGGAGGACCTATGTTATTGTATGGAGTTTAAGGAGGACCTATGTTATTGTATGGAGTTTAAGGAGGACCTGTGTTATTGTATGCAGTTTAAGAAGGATCTATGTTATTGTATGCAGTTTAAGAAGGATCTATGTTATGTTATGCAGTTTAAGAAGGATCTATGTTATTCAGAGGGCTCACTGAGATCGTATTTACCCCTTTGAGTCCTAGAGGTAGAATATAAGCTAGTGAAAATCGACTAATGGTAACCAGAATATGATGAAAATTACGTCATGGTGCTGAAGGGGTTAACCCCTTCTGTACCGGTGACGTCTTTTTAAGGGGAGATGGAGACACAATCACAAGACACAACAAACACTCTCAAACACTCACTCTCCCTCTTTCTCTCTCTCTCACACACACACACACACACACACACACGCGCGCGCGCGCAAACACTAACACACTCTCACTTTCTCTCACTATCTCGACACCTCACTCAACTTCTCGCCAACTTTCATTCATCATCCGGAGACACAATCACAACACAAGACAAACACACTCTCTCTCTCTCTCACACACACACACACACTCTCTCTCACTTACACACTCCCTCTCCCTCTCTCACACACACACATACTCCCTCTCTCTCTCCACTATCTCGACACCCCACTCCACTTATCTCCAACTTTCAATCATCAAGCAGAGACGGAGACAGTCACAAGACACGACAAACACTCACACAACTCTCTCTTTCTCTCTCTCTCTCACACACACACACACTCTCTCTCACACGCATACACAATCACTCTCTCTCTCCACTATCTCGACACCCCACTCAACTTCTCTCCAACTTTCATTCACCATCCGGAGACACAATCACAACACAAGACAAACACTCTCGAACACTCACTCTTTAACACACAATCTCTCTCTCACTTACACACTCCCTCTCTCTCTCTCTCTCTCACACACACACACACACACACACATACTCCCTCTCTCTCTCTCACACACACACACATACTCCCTCTCTCTCTCTCACTCCACCCCGTTCAATTTCTCGCCAACTTTCATTAATCATCCGGAGACACAATCATAACACAAGACAAACACTCTCGCACACTCACTCTCTCTCTCTCTCACACACACTCCCTTTCTCTCTCTCTCTCTCACACACACACACACACACTCTCTCCACCGCACCTCAACTTCACGGCAACTTTCATTCATCATCCAGGGACGCAGATTAATCACAGAACGCGCCCAACAACTTAACCCAATTATTTCTGACACTCTAATTAATTCATTCCTCCAATCTTAATCCTTCACTGCTCTTCTTAGGTTGAAGGGCAGAGTAATATGTATGCGTTTATTTATTTAATTATCATCTTCTATATATTTCCTCCATAGACCTCCATCAGGCTAAACAAATACCTCCAAGTACCCTGTTCGGGATAAATTTGTGCATTTTTCTACCGGCCAAAGATCGGTTCCTCCTTAATTGAAGGCTCGTTATCAACCACCAGGAATAAATCGACACTTAAAGGGCATGAAAGGTCTAATTGTTTATAATTGCCAAACTAATGGGGCGTATTTCTAAAAACTTCAAAACTTCAAGCTTGAAAATGGAAAATATATATAAATGGAAAATTCTCAATAATAATTAATCAAGGTATCATAGCAACCCACAAGACGTCGGACAAGGTAGTGTTAACCCAACAAGTGTGATAGGCCTCACGGAAGTGTCTGTATAGCGTACGCGATAGGGCTCACAGAAGACAGCCCATGAAAACATACCCCAAAAATGTCCCACAGGCATTCAAATGGAAGCAATATGTGATTAAGTAGTATAATTACTCTCCAGTACCTCCTTCCTCTCCCCTATATGTGTTCCAACCCACCCTCCCTCTCCTTGTCCCCCTTTCTTCCTCCATTTCCCCCCTCCTCAATTATTGGCTATTATTCCTCATATTTTCGTCATTCCTCCCTTTCCCTGCACAAAATATGATGAGTCACGGTCTTTCACACCCCCTCCTCCCCTTCACATTCGCAGAAGACAGCTGGGAAGGTCAGTCTGCCTCAAGCAGGTCCAGCAAGCAGACCTATGTTACAGTCTCTCTCTCTCGTCCATCCACCCCTTCCCGCCATAAATATAAGTTTTTCACTAGATATTTGCGGTTTACACATATTTTCTGGTCTTCACTTTTCTTATGTTCATCATATAGGTAAAATATACGCACATGGAGCAGAACTATTCGCTTTATATGGTAAATATAACAAATTCTGTGAGATTTGAAGTTTTTTTTAAGGCACTTTTAACCCTTGTCTAGCGGGGTGTTTTGGGCTCATTTGAGCATATTCAGGCCCTCCTGCATGATAAATCAAGCATCTGCATGAAAACAAAAAATATTTAGCAAAAAAATAGGCACTAAAAGCTTCAAAATAAGACCAGAACGAGCTACGTAGCACTCGTGGTTCTCTTGCAGTGATGCAACGAACATGGGAGTTTAGCATATATCGGTATATTTTTCCCAGCTATGCTCACTACTGGCTACACTGCCGGCCTCTCGAGAACACAGGGAACATGAGTTAATGGGCGGCGGTAAGCCCTGGGAGTCGGCTGTCTGGCCCGCTGTGCTCCCGGCCATTTGCACTCTATTTTAACCCTTTAAAAGCCTTAATAATGCTCCTAACTTGCTGCAAATTGGTGCACAACTTAAGTCGAGCGCCGCCAATAAGGGGTTTTAAACACCTCAATTGCGCGCTCCTCGGGTTAAACAAAATCTACAGGTAGAGCCAACGAACTTAACCAAAATCTTGATCACTGACCTCTTTGTAACTCAAAAGGGCCTAAAGCAAACTGGCTGTAAATATTCACACCTATTTCCTTGTGGACTCTTCTCGAATGATAGAAACGTCAGCCCGATTGCTTTCATTAATTTTGAGATATAAGAAGTTAAGGGGTCAAGACTATTGTCAAGTTATATATATATATATATATATATATATATATATATATATATATATATATATATATATATATATATATATATATATATATATATATACTGTATATATATATGCACACTGTACAAACACAGTAGTATGGTATATTTGGACACACAATGCACAATTTTCTTACCCTTTACAGAGTGCATAGCTATTCAAACGGAAATCAATGTCTCCTCCGTGCCTGCATCTGTTGTGACCTTTTCATATTCCCACACGGGTAGACCCGGTACACTGGCCTTGTATCGGGTCCACGGCTCACAGTCTAAGTTAGCTTCTCAAAAGGGGAGGATTATTAAGGACTCCATTGGAATCGGATCCGTCAAAGGGGGTAATTGAGGACAGTTCAATAAAACCTTAACTATAATTATTCAGGATTTCTGTCTTCAGTAGAAACGAATGCCTTTCGTATCATTAACTCCCGTCCGTCCACTCACCGACTCTCTCCAATCTCTCTCTCTTCGCCGCAATGTTGCATCTCTCTCGCTATTCTATTGCTATTACAATATTCCTCAGAGCTCTCTCAGTGCATACCACCTCCTCTACGTAGGGTATGTTGTACCCGTCTTGCAACACAATTCCATCCCTACTCTGTGCAACTCTCCAACTGAAGAGTGAAACGATACTCCCAATCTTTCTTCTATTCAACAGCTGAGCTCTGGAACTCTCTCCATGAATCTATCTTTCCCTCATCCTATGACTTAAATTGCTTCAAACTCAGTGTGTCCAGACATTTTGGCTCGAACATTCCTTGACTTAGGCCCTATCACTCTTTCAACTCTGGAGGGGGGGAGGGGGGGTCATTCGTCAGACAGTTATGCCTTTTGTCTCCCTCATCCACATAGAACAAAATAAATCAGTACCAGGAACGTTCTTTTGTCTCCCTCATCCACATAGAACAAAATAAATCAGTACCAGGAACGTTCTCTTCATCATATTCTGGCAGCAACTGTATGATTTTATTTAGCTTAGGATTAACCTCTATCAATAAAAAGGTTTCAAACTATCTCAATCAACCCTTTTAAGTACCACAGATCCTCCCTAAGCTGCATACAATCGTCAAAATATAGCTAGAATAATATATAACACACGTCGCTGGTACTCAAAGGGTTAATGGAAGCCTTCATAAATTCCCCCCAAGGCGAGGGGTAGCCACTTGAATGAGGTCTCTTATTATGTGGAAGGAGTGGGAGGAAAATGGATGGCTGATAGTGATCCAATAGTGCATAAATTACTAGCCTCCCTGCATATGTGTGTGTGTGAGAGAGAGAGAGAGAGAGAGAGAGAGAGAGAGAGAGAGAGAGAGAGAGAGAGAGAGAGAGAGAGAGAGAGAGGGGAGGGAAGAGGGTGAAGGAGAGAGAGAGGGGGTGGGAGGGAAGAGGGCGAAGGAGAGGGAGAGAGAGAGAGAGGGGGGGGGGGGGGGGGGGGAGGGGGAGAGAGATGGGGGGGGGGAGGGAAGAGGGTGAAGGAGAAGGAGAGAGAGTACAAAGGACACTTGAGTGACACGAAAGATCTTACGATTGACAAAGAAATGGGGCGAAAGATCTTAAAATCACCAAACAAAAAGGGCGAACATCCTAAAATATCAAAATGAATGAGGCTAAATATGAGGGAGAAGGGGGGGTCCAGAAAAAAAAACTCCCCTTACTTTTTTTTTTTTTTTTTTTGTCCAATGTAGTGGGGCCATGTGCACTACCCGAAGAGCTGAAGCCTTGTGGTCCATTCTGATCTATTGGGTCCATTAACGAGGAGGGTGGTGGTACTTTGTTATAGGGAGGGAGGGAGAGAGAGTGAGTGAGTAAAATTGAGGTAGAGAGAGACTTGATTGGGTGCGTGGTTCAAGATGTGTGTGTGTGTGTGTGTGTGTGTGTGTGTGTGTGTGTGTGTGTGTGTGTGTGTGTGTGTGTGTGTGTGTGTGTTAAACGTACCTTTCATTTGAGTGGAATATAACACTCTTATTAATACATACGACAACATGACATCATTACTGAGAGAGATAGTGATATAGATAGCTAGATAGGAGAGAGAGAGAGAGAGAGAGAGAGAGAGAGAGAGAGAGAGAGAGAGAGAGAGAGCGAGAGCGAGAGAGAGAGAGAGAGAGAGCGAGAGAGAGAGAGAGAGAGAGAGAGAGCGAGAGAGAGAGAGAGAGGATTATTGCGTATATATATTACCAAGACGTTACTCTCTTTTTCCCAGATCTACGAAAGATCCTTATAACTGTGTTCTGTTACTAACCCATCTGTCCCCTACTAACTTCCTAATCCTGCCACGGACATTAGTTCCAGGGCAGTAGTTCCCTTTCCAATATTCCCTTACCCACTCTAAACCACTGTTTGGACACTTGAGCCTCAGTGTTTTAGAGGACAAGCAGCTTATAGGGGGTCGCTAGATCTGTTGTTGCTTGATTTCCTTTGTACTCCCCCCCCCAATTCCGACCTGGCAAGATGGATCACTAGCTATGTTGTTGCTTGATTTCCTTTGTCCTCCCCCCCCCCAATTCCGACCTGGCAAGATGGATCACTAGATATGTTGTTGCTTGATTTCCTTTGTACTCCCCCCCCCCAATTCCGACCTGGCAAGATGGATCACTAGCTATGTTGTTGCTTGATTTCCTCCCCCCCCCCTGGCAAGATATGGGGTTGGTGTGTTAGCATAAGTTAAGGGGGAGATGGGTCGGTTTCTCTGGGCCCCCTTCTCCCTCATGTTTAGCCCCCAATAGTTTTCAGATTATATGACGTTCAGCCCATTAGTTTGGTGATTTGAGACTTTCACCCCATTTCTTTGTCAATATGAAGACCTTTCGTGCCATGTAGGTGTCGAGTTTTTCCTGGCGAGCGATAGCGAGCCTGTAATTTTAGAAGGAACCGGCCTTCGGCCTAGACATTTTTCTACCGAAAAATGTACAAATTTATCTGGAAAGGGGGTCTAGCGGGTGTTTTTTTTTTTTTTTTTTTTTTTAATTTGAAGGTCTAGCGAGGAAACTCCTACATTAATAGATAGATTTTAGACCAAAAACCAAGCACTACCCCCTTAAGTTAGTGCGGTCTACTTAGCTCCGAGAGATGGCCCAGGTGTTTGTTAATGATATAAAGAGAGATTTACATAAATGTACAGTCGGTCTAATAAGTTATGTCTCGGCACCAAGTATATTTTGTTCTATAATTGGTATTCGCAATATCTTCATTTCGAGTGAGGTATACAAACATATTCCTACATTTACCCCCCCTATTCAACATCTGACAGACATTAATACAGCACAGAGAGAGCCAAACGTAATGACAGCTGAGACATAACTTATTAGGCCGACTGTACATAGATACACTGGCCACACAGATCTTACGATCCCTGCGAGGTGGCCGGGACTTTATGCTAGTAGAGATAGCAACCCTAAGAGTAAGAGAAAGTGGAAAGAAAGAATAGCAAATATGAAGGCTCTCTACCCATCCTCCGCCCCCTCCGGCAATATATCGTACGTGAAAACAGAACTGAATAACCCTGCATGGCTTGGAAATCACATGAAGGAATTTCTAGAATAGTTAAAAATGAAAAAGTTGTGCAAAGCTTAGGCATACATTCACACTTTTTCTCTGCTCTTTTCAACTGAGAGAGAGAGAGAGAGAGAGAGAGAGAGAGAGAGAGAGAGAGAGAGAGAGAGAGAGAGAGAGAGAGAGAGAGAGAGAGAGAGAGATTTACAAAGAATCACATCAGTACAACCACTCCAAAACTCACGTTGGCGAGGCTAAGTCACGCCTATCTTCTGATCTATCAAATATTTCTGATTGGGGCAGAGACAATCTTGTTACTTTCAATGCCTCCAAGTCCCAATTTCTCCTTCTATCTACCCGGTACAATATTCTGCGGGATTATCAATTGACCACTTGCGAGTTTCAGGCTATAAGGAAGTTGGAGTTGTAGACATCAATATATAGCAGAATAACCAGCTATAATACGGTTTTAGTAATTTCTTAAATACATAAAACCAAATTCAACATACTATTTATCCATCAGAAACCTACATAATTACTGTATCTGTGTTTAATATCGATGTCTACAGCTCCAACTTCCTTAGAGCCTGAAACTCGCAAGTGGTCAATTACTCTTCAACAATACACAAATAAATCCTTCATCTTCTCTCGCCTTAAGACAGACCGTTTTTCTGGTCCCCTTTCTTCCTCGTGTTTAGTCCCATTATTTTGTAGATTTTTAGAGGTTCGGCCCATTTGTTTGGCGATTTTAAGACCTTTCGTCCCATTTCGTTATCAATTTTAACGCCTTACGAGCAGGCCCGTAAGGAATTTCTACTACCCGCCAAGCGGGTGGTTTTACCCTAAATGTCCTTGTTTCCGTGCTCTTTTTCATGCATAAACAAGAGCCAGAGCGTAATACAATTATGTATCCCTGAAAGGGCGTTAATTCAGCTTTCCAATGACACCCAGAACCATCCTCCTACGACCACGCATTCTCTTGCAACGATCGTGCAAGACAAGGAAAAATCCCTAAAATACGGTAATTTCTTGACATAATACCCTGTGTATTGGAGGGAGGGTGGATGTGTGTGGAGTAAACGTCAGTAGGCCCGCTGGACCCGTGGCGAACGGTCAGAGCCCGACCTACGCTCCGCCCACCGCTCGTCTCTCTCTCAGAGGCAATATTGCTCCAAAATTGCACACAGACTTAAGTCGGGCCCCGCTCTTTGGCCAGGTGTACTCTATACGGACTTAAGTCGGGCCCCGCTAATAAGGGGTTAAGACATCGTGCCAATTAGGTGTCGATTTTTTCCTGGCAAGTGATAGCGACCCTGTAATTGTAAGACAATTTATCTTGGGAGGTGGGGGTGGGGGGGGGGGGAGTGTCTAGGGGAGTTTTGTCTAATTTTGAGGGATGTCTAGCGAGGAATTTATGAATGAATGAATATATAGGCCAAAAAAGCAGTCAGTGTCCCCTAAAACGCACGACTGATTGCATTTGTACTGTAAATAAATTACCTTTTTCTCATATACATCGAGCTATTATTAAATCAAATTGTTCCCTACTAACATCTCCTAACCCTGCCAAGGACATTGGTCTTAAGGCAGTGCTTCCCTTTCCAATTGTCCCTTACCCTCTCTGAACCACTGTTGGACACTCTGAACAACAGTGATTTAGAGGGCAAGCAACCTCGAAGGGACGCTAGACTGTTGTTGCTTGACTTCCTTTGTAATATTCTTGGTCTATCTTTTTCATCCGACCTTTCTTGGAAAGATCATTTTACCACTTTTGCTAAAACAGCTTACCAGAAGTTAGGAGTGCTCAATCATCTTTGTGGATTCTACACCCTCGCATAGCTTCTTGCTCTGTATCAGGGCACAGTAAGTCCATGTATCGAATATTGTTCGCATGTGTGGGGAGGCTCCACCCATACCGCATTTCTTGAACGAGTCCAGTCAATAGCATTTCGCCTCATCAACTCACTTCCTCTTACTAGTTCCCTATAATCTCTTTCTACACGCCGCAATGTTGCATCTCTTTCACTCTACTATCGCTATTACAACAATCAGTGTTCTTCAGAGTTCTCTCATTGCATACTCCCTCCCTTGCGACGAGTGCAAGGCACCCGCCTTTCAACACAGTCCCACTCCTATTCTGTCCAGCTCTCCAATTCAGCATTTTTTCTTAGTCTTTCTTCTACTCAAAAAGTGAACTTTGGAAGTATCTCCCTCAATCCATCTTTCCTTCATTCTATGACTTACAGTTTTAAATTCGTGTGTCCAGGAATTTTGACCTCAACGTTCCTTGACTTTGGCTGTCACTCTTTTGCATTGGGGGAGGCACTCGTTACAAGCAGCCTGCCTTTTGTCTCCTTCACACACATAGAAATAAATAAAAACCAAATAAAACTGGTCACGCCGATCTAACCACCTCAGCAAAGTGGCCTGGACAACTAGACTAATTAGAATAAGGGAAGATGGTGAGTCTTTTTCTGGTCCCCCTTCTCCCTCGTGCTAAGCTCTATTTGGTTTGAGATTATAAGACGTTCGGCCCATAAGTTTGGCGATTTTAACACCTTTTGCCCCATTTCGTTGTCAATTTTAAGACCTTTTGCCCCATTTCGTTGTCAATTTTAAGACCTTTCGTGCTATTTAGGTGTCGATTTTTTCCTGGCGAGCGATAGCGAGCCTGAAATTTCAAAAGGAACCGGACTTCGGCCGGAAAAATTTTCTACCGAAAAATGTGTGTTTCTAAGCTTGATGGAGGTCTAGCGAGGAAACTAAGAAGTAAGGAAATATGAATTAATAGACCAAGAACACGGCCCATCTCCCCTTAAGCAGACCCTAGAGTAAGGTAAGGTGGAAGAAAAGGACAACAAAGCAGTATACGGCTCTCTTTCCGCCCAACAATATTCTTCTTCTACATCAATAACATACCAGCCATAATTGATAATTTTTTTCTTCTGCATCAATAACACCATCAATTTCTTCTGCTGCATCAATATCACAATCATTTATCAACCATTTACCATCATCAACAATCACACTTTAGCATTGCCACCCGTTTTCTTCTCATCCATCAATAATACAATCGTTTATCATCGTCACCCGTTTTCTTTCCTGTTTGTGTCGCGGGGGGCACTGTTCTGTTTTGTGCAGGCCTTGTTGCTAAAAATATAGATTGGTTCCGTCATGGGGTTCTGGTGAAATGGATGAGCTAGGGAGAGAGGAGAGGGGAGGGGAGAGGGGAGGGGATGGATAGATAGATAGATAGATAGATAGATAGATAGATAGTTAATTCTTTATTTCATAAAAGGTTACATGGTAACATTTTACATATATACAGTGTATAAAATGTCATCCTACCGCAAGGTGGGTTCATTATTTTGAACATACAGTATCCGTGACTTAATGGCATCTATGTCATTTTCCATGATGCTTTCAATGTTATACTCTGAAAGTAGCACAGACTTGGCTTCGTTAGCCAGGAACAGATCCTCGGACACATTTAACAGGCATTTTCTGTAATATTTGCAGGGATTACTAATTATTTTATAACTAAACCTGATTCTCTGCCAATTTATAAAATGATTAAACGTCATTAGTCCTGCAAGGTGACATGCCTTATGGTTGCTCTCCCAGTATCTTAGCGTCATCATTTTCTTTATTGCTTTATGGAATCTATTGCAAATTGTTTCAATGGGACATAACATTTCTTATTACAGAACCACAATTCTGATCCATAAAAACTCTACTATAACTCTGGAATTATTTACTAAATACATTACAGCTAACGCTAGAAAATTTCCGCAAAAGGCAATTGAATTCGTTATAAAACTTATTCCTGCATCTTATTATGTCTGTCATTATGCAAATTGCAATCTATTACAAAGCCAAGATATCTACATTCGTGTACAACTTCTAACTTACTTTCATATAAATATAAAATCGGATCCTTGACATTATCGTATGTGTGCTTAAAATACAAACAAACGGACTTACTTGGATTAATTTCAATATCAATTGCCTTTGCTTCATTTTCAATTATGTTCAATAATTCTTGTAAACCTGATGAAGAAGGAGAAAGCAGAACCAAGTCATCGGCATAAGCAATTATGTTGCTAGATCTGTTACCCAACTTGCAGCCTGTACTACTCTCAGATACTTTTTCTATCATGTCATTAATGTAAATATTAAATAGAACTGTTGACAGAATACCACCTTGTCTCACTCCATTTTTAATTTTCCAAGGATCTGATATTGCGTCTTTATGCTTAGTAGCTACGCTTTGATTCCTATATAAGAAATATAAAATATTTACATAAAAAATAGGAATATTTAATTTTAAAAGTTTATGAATAAGCTTAAAATGATTAACTTTATCAAAAGCTTTCTTCAGATCTATAAAAGAGGCATATACATTTGAGCTTAAAGAATTATATCTTAAAATGGTTTCCTTTAAAACTAAGCATGCTGTAGACGTAGAGTGAGTCACTCTAAATCCATGCTGTCTGTCATTAAAAGTCACATACCGTTCAATATGGTATTTTAAACAATACTCAAACAGTTTGAGGAACACTGAGGATGATACAATTGGTCTGTAATTTTCTATATCACTCTGATCTTTGAATTTATCCTTTACTAAAGGTAAAATAACTCCAAAAGTCATTCTTTCAGGCAAGTATCCATGTGTGACAAAAGACGAAAAGAGTTTAGCTAATAGCTTCACTAAATATTCAGAACCATGTTTGATATGATTTGAATGTACATTATCGTAACCAATGACATACTTAAGGCCACTAATTCCTTTACATACATCATTT
>CM064562.1:36191809-36256857 GCA_032716605.1 Paralithodes platypus
TGGCTGTGGTGGTCAATACATATAGTGGTACTGGTGGCTGTGGTGGTCAATACATATAGTGGTACTGGTGGCTGTGGTGGTCAATACATATAGTGGTACTGGTGGCTGTGGTGGTCAATACATATAGTGGTACCGGTACTGGTGGCTGTGGTGGTCAATACATATAGTGGTACTGGTGGCTGTGGTGGTCAATACATATAGTGGTACTGGTGGCTGTGGTGGTCAATACATATAGTGGTACTGGTGGCTGTGGTGGTCAATACATATAGTGGTACTGGTGGCTGTGGTGGTCAATACATATAGTGGTACTGGTGGCTGTGGTGGTCAATACATATAGTGGTACTGGTGGCTGTGGTGGTCAATACATATAGTGGTACTGGTGGCTGTGGTGGTCAATACATATAGTGGTACTGGTGGCTGTGGTGGTCAATACATATAGTGGTACTGGTGGCTGTGGTGGTCAATACATATAGTGGTACTGGTGGCTGTGGTGGTCAATACATATAGTGGTACTGGTGGCTGTGGTGGTCAATACATATAGTGGTACTGGTGGCTGTGGTGGTCAATACATATAGTGGTACTGGTGGCTGTGGTGGTCAATACATATAGTGGTACTGGTGGCTGTGGTGGTCAATACATATAGTGGTACTGGTGGCTGTGGTGGTCAATACATATAGTGGTACTGGTGGCTGTGGTGGTCAATACATATAGTGGTACTGGTGGCTGTGGTGGTCAATACATATAGTGGTACTGGTGGCTGTGGTGGTCATTATATTAGTTTTTGTAATTGTGTTCCCCCTGGTAATAGTGAAGAATGGTCCAGCCAGCCTTAAGTGTGACAAACGGAGAGAGGGGGATAGTAGTGGAGGGTGGAAGGGGGTATGGTGGTGGTGGTGGTGGGGGGGGTGGTGGTGGTGGGGGTGTACGGTGTATAGTGGTTGTAAGAAGTAAGATATATTAGGTGGTTAAAGTAATTGTGTTACACCAAGTATATACAGCAGGTTTCATTCTCACCACCCCTATACCATTCTCACCACCCCTATACCATTCTCACCACCCCTATACCATTCTCACCACCCCTATACCATTCTCACCACCCCTATACCATTCTCACCACCCCTATACCATTCTCACCACCCCTATACCATTCTCACCACCCCTATACCATTCTCACCACCCCTATACCATTCTCACCACCCCTATACCATTCTCACCACCCCTATACCATTCTCACCACCCCTATACCATTCTCACCACCCCTATACCATTCTCACCACCCCTATACCATTCTCACCACCCCTATACCATTCTCACCACCCCTATACCATTCTCACCACCCCTATACCATTCTCACCACCCCTATACCATTCTCACCACCCCTATACCATTCTCACCACCCCTATACCATTCTCACCACCCCTATACCATTCTCACCACCCCTATACCATTCTCACCACCCCTATACCATTCTCACCACCCCTATACCATTCTCACCACCCCTATACCATTCTCACCACCCCTATACCATTCTCACCACCCCTATACCATTCTCACCACCCCTATACCATTCTCACCACCCCTATACCATTCTCACCACCCCTATACCATTCTCACCACCCCTATACCATTCTCACCACCCCTATACCATTCTCACCACCCCTATACCATTCTCACCACCCCTATACCATTCTCACCACCCCTATACCATTCTCACCACCCCTATACATTCTCACCACCCCTATACCATTCTCACCACCCCTATACCATTCTCACCACCCCTATACCATTCTCACCACCCCTATACCATTCTCACCACCCCTATACCATTCTCACCACCCCTATACCATTCTCACCACCCCTATACCATTCTCACCACCCCTATACCATTCTCACCACCCCCATACCATTCTCACCACCCCTATACCATTCTCACCACCCCTATACCATTCTCACCACCCCTATACCATTCTCACCACCCCTATACCATTCTCACCACCCCTATACCATTCTCACCACCCCTATACCATTCTCACCACCCCTATACCATTCTCACCACCCCTATACCATTCTCACCACCCCTATACCATTCTCACCACCCCTATACCATTCTCACCACCCCTATACCATTCTCACCACCCCTATACCATTCTCACCACCCCTATACCATTCTCACCACCCCTATACCATTCTCACCACCCCTATACCATCTTCAAGCTAAAAACATTTTATTTTCTATGTGTATGAAGGAGACAAATGCCAGGATGCCTGTAACGAGTGTTTCCCACAAAGCCAACAGAGTGACAGACAAATTCAAGGGATTTTGGGGACAAAATGCCTGGACGCGCGAAGTTTAAAGCAGTTTAAGTCATAGGATGAAGGAAATATTGATTGAGGGAGTGTGTTCCAGAATTCACTTATTGAGTATAAAAAGAATGAGAACATTTGCTAATTCTTAGGTTGGAGAGCTGGACAGAATAGGAGTGGGACTGTGTTGAAAGGCAGGTGCCTTGCACTCGCCGTAAGGGAAGGGGTATGCACTGAGAGAACGCTGAAGAACATTGATTGTGTATTACCGATAGAAGAGTAAAAGAGATGCAACATTGCGGCGTGTAGAAAGAGATTGTAGGGAACTAGTAAGAGGAAGTCAGTTGATTAGGCGAAATGCTTTAGATTCTACTCTTTTGAGAAGTGCGGTATGGGTGAAGCCTCCCCCACATTATGTGAACAATACTCAATACAGGGGGCTCACTGCACCCCGATACAGAGCTAGATGCTGTGCAGGGGTGAAGAACCAATGGAGACGGTTGAGCACACCTATACAGTCTTCTTGTAAGCCTCCCAGACCCTCTTCCAGCTAAAAAAAAAAACCCTCCCAGACTCCGTTCAGAATAAAATAATTCCTCATGGACCCCTTTGAGTTTTAATAAAATAATACCCCCTTAAAACCTTAAAACTAAATTTGTAAATTTTTCGGTAGAAAAATGTCCTGGCCGAAAGCCTGTTTCTTTTAAAATGCAGGCTTGCTAGTGCTTGCCAGGGCAAAATTGATACCTGACTTTGGCGAAATTTGTTATGATGTATAAAGATTTCTAGTGGTTGTAAAAATGTGTTATGATGTATAAAGATTTCTAGTGGTTGTAAAAATGTAATATGTTGTTAAGGGGACAGTGGTTAGTTCTTTGGGGTCTATATATTTATATATTCATTTGTTTTTTTAGTTTCTTCGCTTAACCTTCATCAAGCTTAAAAGAAACACTTCCTAGACCACCTTCATGATTGATTTGTAAATTTTTCGATAGAAAAATGTTCAGGCCGAAGGCCGGTTTCTCTAAAAATTACAGGCTCGCTATCGCTCGCCAGGAAAATGATCGACACCTAAAAGGCTCGAAAGGTCTTGAAATTGATACAGAAATGGGATGAAAATGTATAAAATCGACAAACTAATGGGCCGAACGTCAAACATTTTGAAAACTAATGGGGCTAAACACGAGGGAGAAGGAGGTCTAGGAAAACGACCTATCTCCCCTTAAAGTTATTGTGTTATTCCAATGGTTTGGGTTTAATTATCACCTCCCCTAGACCCCCCTTCAACTTAAAATAAAGACCTCCCAGATCCCTTTCAAGCTAAAAAAAAACAACCTCCCCGTCCCCCTTCAAGCATAAAAATAGCCTCCTGGACCCCCTTCAAGGTAAAACAAAAAAGCGTCCCGGACCCTCTTTAAGCTAAATCAAACTGCCTCTCTGACCCCTTAAAGCTAAAAAAAATCCCTCCCTAACCCCTTCAAGCTAAACAATGCCTTCAACCTAAGAAATTCCTCCTCGGACCCTCTTCAAGCTAAAATAAATGCCCCCAAACCCTCTTCAAGCTAAAAATGAATGTCTCCGGACCCCTTCAAACTAAAATAAATGCCCTGGGACCCCTATCAAGCAAAGGAAATGGGCCTCCTGGACACACTTCTATCAGCAAAGTGTCTACCGGATCCCCTTCAAGCTAAACAAATGTCTCCCGGACCCCCTCCAAGGTATATAAATGCCTCTGGACCCCATTCAAGCTATAATAAATGCTTCCCAGACCCCCTCCACGGTAAATAAATGCCCCCGGACCCCTTCAAGGTAAAATAAATGCCCCCGGACCCCTTCAAGGTAAAATAAATGCCCCCGGACCCCTTCAAGGTAAAATATATGTCTCCCGGACCCCTTCAAGTTAAGCATTTTGTTTGCATACCAGACCCCCTTCAAGTTAAGCATTTTGTTTGCATACCAGACCCCCTTCAAGCTTACATTATCTCAGAACTCTATATCATTAAAAGGACGTCATCGGTAAGCTACTGTACGGGTTAAGGGGAGATTTTTAGTTTGCTTCCTAGACCCCCATCAAGCTTTTTTTTTTTTTTTTAAATATCCCCAAGACCCCCCTTCGATTTAAATTTATAAAAAAATTCGGTAGAAAAATGTCCCTGTCTAAATTGCAGGTTCGCTATCGCTCGCCAGGGAAAACTCGACACCTAAGTGGGACGAAAGGTCTCTTAAAATTGACAGAAATTGGGCGAAATTTCTTAAAATCGCCAAACTAACGGGGTGAACGTTTTAAAGTCTCAAAATTAATGGGGCTAATCATGAGGGGGAAGGAGGTTCGAAAAATAATCCCTAAAGTCATAGTGGAATTTGATCGATCGAAGTTAGTAAGATCAGCTGAGTGGGTGGGAGTGAGAGAGTCAGTGTGGTGTTGGCACTCGAAGGGGGAGCACGTACGCCGCCCCAACCTCCTCCTCCTGACACACCTCGCACACATTGACGGCCGTGTTATTAAATATGTGAGAATAATCAAACGGAAACGGAAATCTCGTAATCACTAGCATCAGGACACAAAGGACATATGGTACTGCTATGTGTCTGTATCATATTATGACCAAGTTAATATAATTAGCACCATATTTCACTACACAATCTTCAAAATAACTGAGAAATCTTGATGGGGACTCTGCAATTTACCGCCAGTTAAAAAGAAACAGAGTATCGTACCAGGATACAAAAAAAAAAAAAAAAAAAAAAAAAAAAAAAATATATATATATATATATTGTATATATATTGTATATATATATATATATATATATATATATATATATAGCCTATATATACAGTATAGCAGGAAAATATACTACACTAATATACAATGAGAGAAAGACTAAAAAACAAATGAAAGAGCAAAATTTAAAAAATAGGAAAGAAAATAATGTGATACCAAATGTCCTACCCCATTAGGAACCAGCCATCTATATTATATGAACACGAAATTAGGATAAGATCGTTTCCTATAGTCCGTTCATTCTAGGTTGGGCAGACATCGTAGCCTCTAACCTCTGTAACTCGAAAAGGGCTAGAGCAAATGATCTGTCAATTTATACACCTATTCCCTAGCCAAGTCTGCCTATCTGGTAGAAATATTAGCTCGATAACTCTAGTCCTTTTTGAGTTATGAGAGGTTAGAGGTTACGATTTCTACCCAGCCTAGAATAAACGACTATAAATATTTCACTCCTCCTGCCTCTTGAAACTGGTGTTGTGGTGGTATTGGGGGTGTAATGGTTTAGATGCGTTTGGTCTGGGTGTGGTGTCCCGAGTTCGAATCCCCGGAGGACCATATATGCTTTCATTAAGAGGGGTCACCGTTTTTTTTAATTTTACCTCCTTTTCTCCCTTTCCCTGGCTTGTATCCATTCGGCCCCATTCAGCCAACTGTTTTAAGACGTTTATCCCCATCCAGGTGTCTATTTCTTCATGGCGAGCGATAGCGAGCCAGCATTGTATGGAGAAATCAGGCTTCGCCGGAGACATTTTTCTATCGAAAAATGTACAAATTTAGCTTGCTGTCAAAACAAAAATATGTATATGCTGGCTCGCTACCGCTCGCCAGGAAAATATTGACACCTGGATGGGGGTAAACGTCTTAAAATAGTAGGCTGAATGGGGCCGAATGGATACAAGCCAAAGAGAGAGGTAGAGAAAGAGAGAAAAAAAAAGGCGAGGTGGGCTCCCTTAATATATTCAAGTACTTTGGGGTTTGTAATTTAAGAACAATGTTAAGAACAGCGTGTTCATTAATTGATCATCTCGTGTGCATATTTGTGAAACAGGAATGCAAGGAATTTATGCCCTATAAAATATGTGTTGGTACAGTCGGTCAAATAATTATGTGACGTCTCGGCACCAAGTATATTTTGATCAATAATTAGTATCAGCAATATTTTGATCAATAATTAGTATCGGCAATATCAACACATGCATTATTCATTTGGAGTGAGATATATAAACATGTTCCATTGTTCCTACACCTAGCCACCCTATTCAACATCTGACACACATTAAGGGGAGATTTCCACTGGAGGGATTTTTTTCTGGACTCCTTTCTCCCGCATGTTTAGCCCCATTGTTTTTCTAATTTTAAGACGTTTGCCCCATTATTTTGACGATTTTAAGAACTTTCAACCCCTTTCTGTCAATTTTAAGACCTTTCGTGCCATTTAGGTGTCGATTTTATCCTGGCGAGCGATAGCGAGCCTGTAATTTAAGAGGAACCGGCTTTCAGCCGGGACATTTTTCTACCGAAAAATTTACAAATTTATCATGAAAGGGGCTCAAGGGGGTGTAATCTTAAGCTTAAAGGATATCCAGGGACCAAACTAAAAATCTCTCCTTAAAATAGTACAGAGCGAGCCAAACGTAATGACCGCTGAGATACGACTTACTAGCGCTACCTAGAGTATTTCACATGCTCGCACCCAGTCGGGGGGACATCTCGACGATGCATACAAACTAATAACACACATAACAAAGCCACTCCAACAGCTTCTTCTCTCTCCAACACCCCTTCTCCCCTATCAATAACACACATAACAAAGCCAAAAGCCACTCCAACACCCCTTCACCCCTCTCAGCACTCTTCGAAAACAAGATAGGAGGTGCCGTTGTAAAGGCTTATGTCACGGTACCTTCACCTTCTATACAACCTACGTGTGATAATAATATACCTTTATTTATTTAAGGGGAGATGGGCCTTTTTTTGGTCTATTAATTCACGTATTTCTTGATTTCTTACTTTCCTCGCTAAATCTTCATCGAGCTCAAAACAACACTCCCTAGACACCTCTTCAAGATAAATTTGTAAATTTTTCGATAGAAAAATTTCTCGGCCGAAGGCCGGTTTCTCTTAAAATTACAGGCTCGCTATCGCTCTCCAGGAAATAATCGACACCTAAATGTCTCGAAAGGTCTTGGGACGAAAAGTTTTAAAATCGACAAAATGGGGGGAATGTCTAAAAATCTGAAAACTAGTGGTTAAGGTGTCTACAAATCTGTGTGTGATACCCAGGTTCGAATCCCGGTGGATCACATAATTATAAGCTTTCATTAATTTCATTGGAGGTGTTTGGTGTTGTGGTGAAATTAATAAAAAATAAACTAATGGGGTTAAACATGAGGAGGAAAGGGGGCCCGACAAAGGACCTATCTCCCCTTAAGCCTCTCTCGCCAACAGACAGAGATGTAACATGATATACAAAACCGGATGCGTAATACGAAACCGGATGCGTAATACGAAACCGGATGCGTAATACGAAACCGGATGCGTAATACAATACCGGATGCGTAATACAAAACCGGATGCGTAATACAAAACCGGATGCGTAATACAAAACCGGATGCGTAATACAATACCGGATGCGTAATACAAAACCGGATGCGTAATACGAAACCGGATGCGTAATACAATACCGGATGCGTAATACAAAACCGGATGCGTAATACAAAACCGGATGCGTAATACGAAACCGGATGCGTAATACGAAACCGGATGCGTAATACGAAACTTGGAGAAAATATAATGGTTAATTTTTTGGTCGATTTTTTCAAAAATTTATTATTTTAGTTTCCTCCCTAGACCTTGATCAAACGTTCAAAAACATCCATTAGAACCCCCTTCTAGATTAATTTGTAAATTTTTCAATATAAAAATATCCCGGCCGAAGGCCGGTTCTTCCAAAATTATAGGCTCACTATCGTTCGCCAGGGAAAAAAACTAGACACCTAAATAGTACGAAAAGTCTTAATATTGACAAAGAAATGGGGTGGAAGGTTTTAAAATCGACAAACTAATGGGGCAAACATCTTAAAATCTGGTGGAAGGTTTTAAAATCGACAAACTAATGGGGCAAACATCTTAAAATCTGAACACTAATGGGGCTAAACATGAGAGAGAAGGGAGACTAGACAAACAAACCATCTCCTCTTAACAATATATATCAACAGCGTCTGCAAGTAAAAAGAAAATTGACATAAATCGTGGCTTGAAGGAGGTGTTCTGGCCGGACCCCTTTCTCCCTCATGTTTAGCCCCATTAGTTTTGATATTTTAAAATGTTTGCCCCGTTAGTATACCAATTTTATGACCAATCGCTCTATTGATTTGTCAAATGTAAGACCTTGCGTGCCATTTAGGTATCGACATTTTCCTGGCGAGCGTTTGCGAGCCTCCAATTTAGGAGGAAGTGGCCCTCAGCTGGAAAACGTTTTCCACCAAGAAATGTACAAATACATCTCAAAGGAGGGTCTTTGGGGTATATTGGTTTAAGCTTGGATGAGGTCTTTGGGGTATATTGGTTTAAGCTTGGATGAGGTCTTTGGGGTATATTGGTTTAAGCTTGGATGAGGTCTTTGGGGTATATTGGTTTAAGCTTGGATGAGGTCTTTGGGGTATATTGGTTTAAGCTTGGATGAGGTCTTTGGGGTATATTGGTTTAAGCTTGGATGAGGTCTTTGGGTATATTGGTTTAAGCTTAGATGAGGTCGTTGGGGTATATTGGTTTAAGCTTGGATGAGGTCTTTGGGGTATATTGGTTTAAGCTTGGATGAGGTCTTTGGGGTATATTGGTTTAAGCTTAGATGAGGTCGTTGGGGTATATTGGTTTAAGCTTGGATGAGGTCTTTGGGGTATATTGGTTTAAGCTTGGATGAGGTCTTTGGGGTATATTGGTTTAAGCTTGGATGAGGTCTTTGGGGTATATTGGTTTAAGCTTGGATGAGGTCTTTGGGGTATATTGGTTTAAGCTTGGATGAGGTCTTTGGGGTATATTGGTTTAAGCTTGGATGAGGTCTTTGGGGTATATTGGTTTAAGCTTGGATGAGGTCTTTGGGGTATATTGGTTTAAGCTTGGATGAGGTCTTTGGGGTATATTGGTTTAAGCTTGGATGAGGTCTTTGGGGTATATTGGTTTAAGCTTGGATGAGGTCTTTGGGGTATATTGGTTTAAGCTTGGATGAGGTCTTTGGGGTATATTTGTTTAAGCTTGGATGAGGTCTTTGGGGTATATTGGTTTAAGCTTGGATGAGGTCTTTGGGGTATATTGGTTTAAGCTTGGATGAGGTCTTTGGGGTATATTGGTTTAAGCTTGGATGAGGTCTTTGGGGTATATTGGTTTAAGCTTGGATGAGGTCTTTGGGGTATATTGGTTTAAGCTTGGATGAGGTCTTTGGGGTATATTGGTTTAAGCTTGGATGAGGTCTTTGGGGTATATTGGTTTAAGCTTGGATGAGGTCTTTGGGGTATATTGGTTTAAGCTTGGATGAGGTCTTTGGGGTATATTGGTTTAAGCTTGGATGAGGTCTTTGGGGTATATTGGTTTAAGCTTGGATGAGGTCTTTGGGGTATATTTGTTTAAGCTTGGATGAGGTCTTTGGGGTATATTTGTTTAAGCTTGGATGAGGTCTTTGGGGTATATTGGTTTAAGCTTGGATGAGGTCTCGATACATGAATCACTCAAAAACTCACATGATGAGGCCATGGGACACTCATCTTCTGATCTATCCACCATTTCTGATTGGGGCAGAGAAAATCGTGTTACTTTCAATGCTTCCAAACCCCAATTTCTTCATTAATCTAGCCGTCTAGAACTTCCACATGTCTATCCCTTATACTTCAACAATACACGAATCAGCCCTTCATCTACTCTCAGTATTCTTGGTGTTTCTTTTTCTTCTGGATTTTCTTGGAAAGATTAAATTACCACTCTTGCTTAAACAGCTTCCCATAAGTTAGGTGTGCTCAACCATCTCCGTGGGTTCCTCTCCCCCACACAGCTTCTTGCTCTGTATGTATCAAGTATTTTTCGCATGTGTGGGGAGGTTCAACCCATACTGCACTTCTCGAAAGGGTAGAGACAAAAGCATTTTGTCTCATCAACTCACCTCCTCTCACTAATTCCCTACAATCTCTCTCTACACACTGCAATGCTGCGTCTCTCTCACTCTTCTACTGCTATTACAATACTCAAAGTTCTTCAGAGCTCTCCTAGTGTATATCCCCTCCTTTACGGAGAGTGGGGGGCACCCACCTTTCAATACACTCCTACCCCTATTCTGTCCAACTCTCAAACCCGAGATTGAAAATATGTTCCCAGTCTTTCTTCTATTCTACAAGCAAGCTTTGGAAATCTCTCCCTCGATCTCTCGATCCTACATCGTATGACTTAAATGGCTTCAAGCTCCATGTGTCTAGACATTTTGACTCTAACGTACCTTGATTTTGGCTCTCTGTCACTTTTTCAACTTTGGGAGAGACACTTGTTACAGCCAGGTTTGCCTTTGTCTCCTTCATTCACATAGGAAAAAACAAACACACATAAATGAGCTTACATTTTCCATAACCTGACCGTTCACCTCACCCCACACTCTGTGACTGCACCCGTTTCAAAGGCCATAACCTTGCTCTGCCCCGCATTTACCTTCAGATTCCGTTTTTCACACACTGTTCCAAACATATTTACCAGACCCTGCAACTCCCACTCATTATCACTCATCTGAACTGTATCATCAGCAAACAGCAGTACAGGCAACTTCCACTCATTTCCTTCCCTTATCAGCAGTACACCAACATCCACTGCTCTTCCTTGTATTTCATTCATGACTCCATCCATATACTGAATATATTGAACAACCATGGGGACATCACACACCTTCACTTTAACCCAACATTTAGATCATCAGAACTGTATCATGCGCATTATCCTTCTCTGTATAAGAGCACGGAGAGGAACATAACTTATGTAGACAACAGTACATTTACTTGCATCTGCCGTAGTGCCGTAGTTAGCGTTATCAGTGCGTTTTTGGAGGCCAACGGTCAACCCCGTGTGGAGATTGCTTGCGCCAACCCAATGCCATGGCTTGTCTCCTGCAATGGGTAGAATAAATATTAATTATTTAATCAAATTATTCTTAACACCTATAGGCCTAACCCCATAAGAAATCTATGAAAGCATACTCCCCTACAACAGAGAGAGAGAGTGATTGAACTATAACCTAGATTGACCTCATCCATCGTACTCTCCTACAATATTGAGGGATAGAGCTGTATTAGAGAGAGAGAAAGAGAGAGAGTGATTGAACTATAACCTAGATTGACCTCATCCATCGTACTCTCCTACAATATTGAGGGATAGAGCTGTATTAGAGAGAGAGAGAGAGAGAGAGAGAGAGAGAGAGAGAGAGAGAGAGAGAGAGAGAGAGAGAGAGAGAGAGTGATTGAACTATAACCTAGATTGACCTCATCCATCGTACTCTCCTACAATATTGAGGGATAGAGCTGTATTAGAGAGAGAGAGAGAGAGTGATTGAACTATAACCTAGATTGACCTCATCCATCGTATTCTCCTACAATATTGAGGGATAGAGCTGTATTAGAGAGAGAGAGAGAGAGTGATTGAACTATAACCTAGATTGACCTCATCCATCGTATTCTCCTACAATATTGAGGGATAGAGCTGTATTAGAGAGAGAGAGTGATTGAACTATAACCTAGATTGACCTCATCCATCGTATTCTCCTACAATATTGAGGGATAGAGCTGTATTAGAGAGAGAGAGAGAGAGAGAGTGATTGAACTATAACCTAGATTGACCTCATCCATCGTACTCTCCTACAATATTGAGGGATAGAGCTGTATTAGAGAGAGAGAGAGAGAGAGAGTGATTGAACTATAACCTAGATTGACCTCATCCATCGTATTCTCCTACAATATTGAGGGATAGAGCTGTATTAGAGAGAGAGAGAGAGAGAGAGAGTGATTGAACTATAACCTAGATTGACCTCATCCATCGTATTCGAGGATAGAGAGAGAGAGAGAGAGTGATTGAACTATAACCTAGATTGACCTCATCCATCGTATTCTCCTACAATATTGAGGGATAGAGCTGTATTAGAGAGAGAGAGAGAGAGAGTGTTGATAACCTAGATTGACCTCATCCATCGTATTCTCCTACAAAAGGGGAGCTGTATTAGAGAGAGAGAGAGAGAGTGATTGAACTATACTAGATTGACCTCATCCATCGTATTCTCCTACTATTGAGGGATAGAGCTGTATTAGAGAGAAGAGAGAGAGAGAGAGAGAGTGTCCTACTCTCATAACAGAGAGAGCGTGGGGGGGGGAGAAAGAGCTGTAATACTGGCTTGTAGCAGACCTTTAACACTAGATCAGCCGACGTGTGGGGGCAGGCTTGCTCGGTTGGGTATATATTATATTTGCGGTACTAATATAATGACGGTTGTGTTGTGTTGTCCCTATTCTGGCTCTGTCTTGGGTCGCCCCACAAAAAAACAAAAAAACAAAAAAAAGGAAAAGTGGGGATTGGGCCGAGTATATAGAATAGAAAATTCATACAAATAAAAAAATAAACTGAACCATAGAAGACCTCCTTCACGTAGTCAACAGTTATACAAAGGAATTCAAAGGATGACAAGCAACAACAGATATAATAAATAACCAGGGAATTTCTCTCCGTACACCATGGAAGCCGTACTATCATGTGGTGAGCTAATATATTTCTATCCGTACACCATGGAAGCCGTACTATCATGTGGTGAGCTAATATATTTCTATCCGTACACCATGGAAGCCGTACTATCATGTGGTGAGCTAATATATTTCTATCCGTACACCATGGAAGCCGTACTATCATGTGGTGAGCTAATATATTTCTATCCGTACACCATGGAAGCCGTACTATCATGTGGTGAGCTAATATATTTCTATCCGTACACCATGGAAGCCGTACTATCATGTGGTGAGCTAATATATTTCTATCCGTACACCATGGAAGCCGTACTATCATGTGGTGAGCTAATATATTAATATCCGTACACCATGGAAGCCGTACTATCATGTGGTGAGCTAATATATTTATATCCGTACACCATGGAAGCCGTACTATCATGTGGTGAGCTAATATATTTTCTATCCGTACACCATGGAAGCCGTACTATCATGTGGTGAGCTAATATATTTCTATCCGTACACCATGGAAGCCGTACTATCATGTGGTGAGCTAATATATTTCTATCCGTACACCATGGAAGCCGTACTATCATGTGGTGAGCTAATATATTTCTATCCGTACACCATGGAAGCCGTACTATCATGTGGTGAGCTAATATATTTTCTATCCGTACACCATGGAAGCCGTACTATCATGTGGTGAGCTAATATATTTCTATCCGTACACCATGGAAGCCGTACTATCATGTGGTGAGCTAATATATTAATATCCGTACACCATGGAAGCCGTACTATCATGTGGTGAGCTAATATATTAATATCTGTACACCATGGAAGCCGTACTATCATGTGGTGAGCTAATATATTTCTATCCGTACACCATGGAAGCCGTACTATCATGTGGTGAGCTAATATATTAATATCCGTACACCATGGAAGCCGTACTATCATGTGGTGAGCTAATATATTAATATCCGTACACCATGGAAGCCGTACTATCATGTGGTGAGCTAATATATTAATATCCGTACACCATGGAAGCCGTACTATCATGTGGTGAGCTAATATATTTCTATCCGTACACCATGGAAGCCGTACTATCATGTGGTGAGCTAATATATTATCCGTACACCATGGAAGCCGTACTATCATGTGGTGAGCTAATATATTTCTATCCGTACACCATGGAAGCCGTACTATCATGTGGTGAGCTAATATATTTCTATCCGTACACCATGGAAGCCGTACTATCATGTGGTGAGCTAATATATTTCTATCCGTACACCATGGAAGCCGTACTATCATGTGGTGAGCTAATATATTTCTATCCGTACACCATGGAAGCCGTACTATCATGTGGTGAGCTAATATATTTTAAGGAACACCCGGTTCTTAACATTAATCATCCATTACAAACCCCAATAAACCCCCAATAAACTAATGAAAGCAAATGGTCCTCCCGGGATTCGAACTCGGGACACCACGCTCAGAACATAAGCCTCTAAGCCATTACACCACCAAAAAAAAAAAAAAAAAAAAAAACAAAAAAAAAAAAAAAAAAAAAAAAAAAAAGGGAGAGCAGCCAAGCTAAATTAGACCATTGCTTGTTTTCTTGTGAATGTGCAAACTATATAAATGCTGTCTAACCTCGATTTAACTGACCCCTGTTTAACGGATTTAGGATTTAGCCCATACTGTACCAGGGACGTCCTTTTCATCACATTTGGCAGCTATTAAACGGATTTATTCAGCTTAGGAAGGACTTCTACTAATAATAAGGCTTCAAACTAACTTAACCAATCCTTTTAACTACCAAAGACCCTTCGTAAGCTGCATAATATCGTCTAAATCTACCTAGAATGCAATATAACACACGTCGCTGGTACTCAAAGGGTTAACGACACCTGAAAATGAAAGTGTATCCTGAAAAAGCTAAACAAATCACTCAAGAAACGTAGGAATAGTATTTTGTCGCGAGTAGGAAAATATACTACGACAATGCTCCGAAAGCATGACAGCCTAAACACGAAGACAACTAACTAAACACTAAGAATTAAACTTGAGACATGGCTAAGTGAGTTTTGGGCCTGCAGATACTGTACGGTGAGGTGAAAGAGCTATAGGTTCGAATCCCGAGGAAAGTTTATTTATTCCGTGCGTGTGTTAAGGGTACATCACACAGTCAGGGAGTGCGAGCTAGAGTCAGTAGGAGTAGGGGACAATTCGGACTCGCGGACCTATTCGCGGTGAAAATCGACGACTCCTAGTGACTCTAGCGACTCCTAGCGACTTCTGTTAGACTTCCACTAGCTCGCACTCCTGACTGTGTGATGTACCCTTTAGTTTGTTAAAACAAACAAACAACCCCATAAGGAACAATGAAGGTGTTTTGGAGTGTATGGATGGTAAGCCTGTGTACTATTATACCTCTCATCTGCGGCAACCACTTCAGATTAACTACCTATAAAGGTAAGACTAACACATCATTACTAGGTTTAATTAACCCCTTCTATACCGAGGACGTATTGTTTATTTCAGCTACATTTAGAGCATATTATTCAGCTTCGGAAGGACGTGTACCAATTAAAAGGCTCCAAACTATCCCAGTCAATCCTTTTATCTACCACATATTCTTCCTAAGCTTCATAAAATTGTCTAAATGTAGCTGAAATCAAATGAAAAATTCGTCGCCGGTAAAGAAGGGGTTAACCTTTAATGTGTATGTATGTACTCAGGCACATACCCCATTGATGGGGGTGGCCGACACGAGACAGAGCCCGAACAGAAACATTTAAAGTTCCTATTCTCAGGGTCCGGGACCACTTTCGCGTTCCATTGCCCGTTTCTCTGTCTCGTCGAGTAACAGAGCATTCTACAGTGTATTTTTTGTTTTGCCACACGCCGTAACTCCCGAGAAGGGGTGGCCATGAACATTAGGCGTTTTTCACGAATGGCTAGGTCAAGTTGCCCAGGCTTGACATATACCAATAACATTTTGACATTGCTGGCTCGATCCGCCGACCCTTTGATCAGCAGCCGACGCTCTACTGACAAGGAACAGCTTGAGATGGTTCGGCCATGTGGAACGTATGGAGAAACATAATGGAGAAGGGTGTCCAGAAAAAAAAAAAAAAAATCCCCCTTAATGAGCATGATTGAATTACGAGTGTAGTTTCCTAAACAGTGGTTAAGGGGGCCCACCTCGTTATTTTTTTTTCTCTCTCTCTGGGTTGTATCCATTGGGCCCCATTCAGTCGGTATTATTCTATAATTGCACCTATACGAGCTAAACAAATTATTATTGTATTTAACAGGAAGGTACGACGAGGTAAGTGATGTGGTATAGGTGGCAATATGCGGAAATGGATTATAAGGGCATTCTGCCCCCCTCTTACCCCCTTACGAAAATCTAAGGTTATTCACTCCACCCCAACTGGATTTCTACCGTTTTACCCAGCCAGCGGGGGTGTGGGGGCGGCAGCCCCCACCCATAATACTAGGTTAGGTTAGGTAAGGTTGTTAGGTTAGGCTAATGTCTCTCTGAAACCTTGTAAATCCATGTCACATCTAGATTAATAGACTTTTGTCAGAGGGGGGCGGAATGCCCTTATAATCCATTTCCGCATATTGCCACCTATACCACATCACTTACCTCGTTGTACCTTTCTGTTAAATACAATAATATTTGTTTTAGCTCGTATAGGTACAATTATAGAAATTTACCGCATATTTTTTTAAATATTTTTGACAGCAGGCTAAATTTGTAAATTTCTCAATAGAAAAATTTCTCCGGCAAAGCCGGATTTCTCAATACAATGCTGGCTCGCTTTCGCTCGCCAGGAAGAAAACGACACCTGGATGAGGATAAACGTCTTAAAACAGTAGGCTCAATGGGGCCGAATGGATACAACCCAGAGAGAGAAAACAAAGCAGGTCACCCCATTTAACACATGCCAACAACCTACGGATACAATTATACATACACCTTGTATATGCATATGCAGAGATACACGCGCGCGCGCGCAGACTACACGCGCGCGCAGACTACACACACACACACACACACACAGACTACACACACACACACACAGACTACACACACACACACACAGACTACACACACACACACAGAGAGAGAGAGAGAGAGAGAGAGAGAGAGAGAGAGAGAGAGAGAGAGAGAGAGAGAGAGAGAGAGAAGACAAACACACACACAGCAATTAGCACACTGTATGGTAAACCTTTATGGCCAGAAAATACAAACACACACACACACACATGTACATATACAGTAGACATAAATACATACCGGTACACTAACTCTCTCACACACACGGAAATCTATCGCCCTATCAATATAACTGTATTGTTATTGTTGTTGAATGAGGCCTGCAACTGGCTCGACGGTAATTGGCACTAACACAACCCAAGATTAATTGTACCTGTTGGGTTATAAAGGTGGGTGTGTGCGTGTGTGTGCGTGTTCTGGTGGGTTCTAAATGCTTACCATATAATGTGCTAATTGGTGTGTGTGTGTGTGTGTGTGTGTGTGTGTTGTGGTGGGCTATACATGTTTACCATATAGTGTGTTAATTGCTGTGTGTGTGTTTATGTGTTCTGGTGGGTTATAAATGTTTACCATACAGTGTGCTAATTGGTGTGTGAGTATGTGTTGTGGTGGGCTATAAATGTTTACCATATACTGTAGTGTGTTAATTGCTGTGTGTGTGTGTTTATGTGTTCTGGTGGGTTATAAATGTTTACCATACAGTGTGCTAATTGGTGTGTGAGTATGTGTTGTGGTGGGCTATAAATGTTTACCATATACTGTAGTGTGTTAATTGCTGTGTGTGTGTGTGTTTATGTGTTCTGGTGGGTTATAAATGTTTACCATACAGTGTGCTAATTGGTGTGTGAGTATGTGTTGTGGTGGGCTATAAATGTTTACCATATACTGTAGTGTGTTAATTGCTGTGTGTGTGTGTGTTTATGTGTTCTGGTGGGTTATAAATGTTTACCATACAGTGTGCTAATTGGTGTGTGAGTATGTGTTGTGGTGGGCTATAAATGTTTACCATATACTGTAGTGTGTTAATTGCTGTGTGTGTGTGTGTTTATGTGTTCTGGTGGGTTATAAATGTTTACCATACAGTGTGCTAATTGGTGTGTGAGTATGTGTTGTGGTGGGCTATAAATGTTTACCATATACTGTAGTGTGTTAATTGCTGTGTGTGTGTGTGTGTTTATGTGTTCTGGTGGGTTATAAATGTTTACCATACAGTGTGCTAATTGGTGTGTGAGTATGTGTTGTGGTGGGCTATAAATGTTTACCATATACTGTAGTGTGTTAATTGCTGTGTGTGTGTGTGTTTATGTGTTCTGGTGGGTTATAAATGTTTACCATACAGTGTGCTAATTGGTGTGTGAGTATGTGTTGTGGTGGGCTATAAATGTTTACCATATACTGTAGTGTGTTAATTGCTGTGTGTGTGTGTGTTTGTGTTCTGGTGGGTTATAAATGTTTACCATACAGTGTGCTAATTGGTGTGTGAGTATGTGTTGTGGTGGGCTATAAATGTTTACCATATACTGTAGTGTGTTAATTGCTGTGTGTGTGTGTTTATGTGTTCTGGTGGGTTATAAATGTTTACCATACAGTGTGCTAATTGGTGTGTGAGTATGTGTTGTGGTGGGCTATAAATGTTTACCATATACTGTAGTGTGTTAATTGCTGTGTGTGTGTGTGTTTATGTGTTCTGGTGGGTTATAAATGTTTACCATACAGTGTGCTAATTGGTGTGTGAGTATGTGTTGTGGTGGGCTATAAATGTTTACCATATACTGTAGTGTGTTAATTGCTGTGTGTGTGTGTGTTTATGTGTTCTGGTGGGTTATAAATGTCTACCATACAGTGTGCTAATTGGTGTGTGTGTGTGGGTATGTGATATCGTGCGTGTGTGTGTGTGTTATAGGTCAATTAACCCTGCCTATTTATACGTTTTACAGAGTTTCATTTGTGGTAACGGATGGACCCAAAGCACTTTAGGAGCGGTATTTGTATTGTTGTATTCTGGATCCCCTTGTCCTTCGTGTTTAGCCCCAGATTTTAAGACGGTTGCCCCATTAATATGGCGAATTTAAGACTTTTCGCTCCATTTCTTTTCCAATATTTATACCTTTCGTGTCATTTAGGTGTCGAGTTTTCCTGATATAAGTGGGGAGGGCTTTGGGTAAGAGTTGTGTTATCGGGCGTACCACTACCGACATACAACATAAATCATCTATAAATACTTAACCTAACTAAAAAAAAAAAATAACCTAGTATTCTCATTACTACATGAATATTAGGTTAGGTTAGGTTTTTGGGTCAGGTTAATGTTTTAGAGAGGAGTTATGCTGTATGTCGGTAGTGGTACGCCCGATAACACAACTCTTACCGGGCTTTGAAGCTCAGGGAAAATAAGGGGTTAAGATGTTAAACGAGTGAATATGGGTAAAACACCATTGGGTTTAATTCTAGTTTCGCTTTCACAGCATACTCATAAATTTCTATGGCTACTTTAGAGTTGTCATATACCATACTTAATTCCTATATATGTCCAAAGCGGCGGAAATGCATTATAAGGAATTATACCTACTGTAAAAAAAAAAAAAAAAAAAAAAAATCTCCCCATATGCGGCACCATAGCTATTACATAATACTAGGTTAGGTTAGGTAAGGTTGTTAGGTTAGGCTAATGTCGTTAATGTAGTTTATTATCATTATATTACGTCTTTTGGTCAATATTTACGAGTCACACCACAACTGGGATCTCATTTTTAACGGTAGTTTTGGGTTCCTACCATTCTATGCTTCATTGCTATATACTGTTTATCCACCGGAAAATATATTTTTTTCTTGGTTTTTTTTTTTTTTTAGCATTAACCTAACCAAAAAACCTAACCTAACCTAACCTAATAGCCCCCAAATACATTTAGGTTAGGTTAGGTTAGGTTTTTAGGTTAGGTTAATGCTAAAAAAAAAAAAAAAAAAAAAAAAAATACAAATAAAAAAAACAAGAAAAAATAATATTTTCCGGTGGATAAAAATATATAGTAATGAAACATAGAATGATAGGAACCCAAAACTACCATTAGAAATGAGATTCCAGCTGTGGTGTGACTCGTAAATATTGACCCGTCTTTTACCCAGCAATTTCCCTGATCTTCATAGTTGGTCGGGAAGCTATGCCTTTACAACGGCGCCTCCCTTTTGTCGCTGTGTACGTGAAACTAGAATTTTACCCAACATTGTCCACACATTTAACCCAACTAGTACCAGTGCCGTCTTTTTAAGTTTACTCTGGCTACTATTAGACGATATTATTCAACTTATAATGGGCCTCCAGGGTAACATTCAAGGAGACTACAGCAGGACTCTTCTTCTTCTTCTTACCTCTGACCAGGTATAAGCTATCTTAGTGTTTACTAGCCTACTATACCCCTTTGAAAGGACATTAGCTTAACCTAACAACCTTACCTAACCTATCCTAGTATTATGGGTGGGGGCTGCCGCCCCCACACCCCAGCTATTTGACATCTTTCGACAGATTGTTGGTGTATTTTTTTCTGTGAAATCGGGTTTTTTCAAGTGTCGATAACGAAATTCCTCCATGCGGACTATAATGAGAAAAATATGGCGAGTCTATTGGTCCCTATTTTCCCTAATAAATTGTTTCTAATAAGGCGGATGTAGTGTCCTTGAAGATTATCATATTCAGAATCATAGGTAAAAAGGTGGCATGGTGCTGAAGGGATTAATAGTATAGTGAAATGTTGAATATTTACCCAACCATATGTCTCCATCAGCGGCACAGACCCGAAGAAAGGAACACCTCCACACACCACAGGCACATAGGAGGAACTGGGGCTACGGGATCGCTCCAGGCTTCACTTGTTTCGAAGCTTCATCCTTCAGGCTTTATTTGTTCCACTTCATGCTCTGTGCTTCACTTGCCTCAAAACATTATCCTCCATGCTTCACTTGTCTCGAAACTTCATCCCTTACTTGTCTCGAAGCTTCATTCTCCATGCTTCATTTGTCTCGAAACTTCACAATCCATGCCTCACTTGTCTTCCCTTCTCCTTCATGCTTAGCCTCATTAGTTTTGATATTTTAGGACGTTCGTTCTATTAGTTGGTAGATTTTATGAACCTTTCGTCCCATTTTTTTTTTAATATCAAGACCTTTTGTGCTATTTAGGTGTTGATTTTTTCCTGGCGAGCGATAGCAAGCCTGTCATTTGTTTGGAACCGGCCTTTGGCCGGGAAATTTTTCTGTCGAAAAATGTACAAACTGCTCTCAAAGAGGGATCTTGAGGATAATTATTGAGTTTGATGGAGGTCTAGGGAGGAAAATATAATAATAATAAATAAATAAATAAACTAATTATATAAACCATTCCACCTTAAAGATTTAAAGAATCATATGGTTGTGCAGGTATTATGGTTCATGACTGTACGGTACACTCAGGGACGGAAGTTGTGATCATAGAATAGAGAACTCCTGGCCTGGTGCAACTCTGACTTCTCCAAGCTGCATCGCCACTGCTTCGCTGTCTCATCTCACAATCTCGGACACCTCTCTCTCTCTCTCTCTCTCTCTCTCTCACGCCACCTATTGAGCTGTTTCCTCACTAGGCACTGCTCCCATAGCATATTTTGAACACTGAAATATCCATACTTGTTATTGATAACAGCGAGGGTATTTTTACGGCTTTGTGGCGATTCACTGACACACAGTACAGTCGGCCTAATAAGTAATGTCTCGGCACCAAGTATGTTTTGATCAATAGTTGGTATCAGCAATATCTAATACTTGATTTATTAGTTTCGAGTGAGATATGAGAACATGTTCCTACACTTCTCCACCCTGTTCAACATCTGACAGACATTAATACAGCCCAGAACGTAATGAAAGCTGAGTGCTACCGTACATCACAAATTCCATCCTAATATTATCTTCCCATTGACACATCGGGATTCGAACCTGGGACCCTAATTAACCAGTCCAGTAGCAAGAACATTATATATATATATATATATATATATATTGAGAGAGAGAGAGAGAGAGAGAGAGAGAGAGAGATAATCTTGGGTCACTCTTTATTGGACAGCATATAGAGTGTTTTGGGAACACACACAGGTCGATGGTTGGTGTGATGGATGACTCGCTAGATTACAGGACCTTGCTCAATGGTTACGGTCTCATACACATATATACACACATATACACATACACACACACACACACCACACACATACACATGCATATACACACGCACACACACACACAATGCTTCTAAAACTCAATTTCTCCATCTGTCTACTCGTTGCCCCCTTCCAGAAAACTATGACTTACTCTTCAACAACATACAAATTAACCCTTCATCTTCTCTTAATATTTGTGGTGTCTCTTTTTCTTCTGATCTCTCTTGAAAACATCATATTACCACTCTTGCTAAAACAGCTTCCCGGAAACTGGGTGTGCTCAACTGCCTTTGGGGGTTCTTTTCCCCTGCACAGTTTCTTGCTCTGTACAGGGGCACAGTGCGTCCATGTATTGAGTATTGTTCGCACGTGTGGGGAGGATCCTCTGACACAGCATTTCTAGACATAGTAGAAAAGACAGCCTTCAGTCTCATTAACTCACGTCCACTTACCAATTCTCTGCAGTCTATCTCTCTTCGCTGCAATGTTGCATCTTTCTAACTATTCTACCACTATTACAATAATCAGTGTTCCTAAGAGCTCTCTCATTATATACCACCCCCCCTTCGTAGATCATGTAGCACCCGTCTTGCAACACAATCCCACCCTACTTTGTGCAATTCTCCAACCCAGGAGTGAAACATTATTCTCAATCTTTCTTCTATTCAACAGCTGAGCTCTGGAACTTTCTCCTAGAACCAGTCTTTCCCTCTTCCTATGACTTAAATTGCTTCAAACTCCGTGTGTCCAGGCATTTTGGCTTGAACTTCCCTTGATTTTGGCCCTGTCACTCTTTCAACTCTGGGGAGGCACTCGCTTCAGACAGTTGTTGTTGTTGTTGTTGTTGTTCCCCAAGCTGCCTGGCCGAACAGCCCCAAGGTCCTGAGCAAGGCCAAGGCCATAACCGAGTGCCCCCACAGAACCCTCCCTGCCGACCACAATAAAGCCTGGGTGACCAAAGCCACTCCATGGCGGGGAGCTGAGGAGGGTGCGGAAATGCCCGGGAAACCAAAGCCCCACCCAGGGCCCTGTGCCCCTCACCAATTATGAAGAGAGAGTTGAGGGGCAAAGGAAAAATTTGACGCTTTGGCTTCCAACCAGTCAGAGTAAGCTATGGGTATGGCAGAGATCGCTCAGTTCTCACTCTGATAGACCAGCCCATCACCACATGACTAGAACCCAATCCTCTCAGCATCAGCTAGGGAAGGCCCTAGAAAGCCGCCTTTGGCGGGGGGATAACTCCCCTATTTCAATTGGGCACCCGCTTCAGACAGTTCTGCCTTTTGTCTCCCTCACTCACATAGAAACATAAATATATATATATACCGGTATACACACACACACACACACACACTAACACACACACACACACACACACACACACACACTCACACGATCATGCAAACATTTAGGTCGATAGTCCTTGTATGACTCAGGAGAACAGAGCAATAAAGCATTATGTTGACAAATGTCAGGTCTAACAAATAGGTAATACAAATATCTCGCATCAAACCCGCGACTGACTGCGTTTGTAAATGAATCACTTTATTTTATCCCCCCCTCAGTTACTAACCCATCTGTCCCCTACTAACTTCCTAATCCTGCCACGGACATTAGTTCCAGGGCAGTAATTCCCTTTCCAATGTTCCCTTACCCACTCTAACCCACTGTTTGGACACTTGATCCTCAGTGTTTTGGAGGACAAGCAACCTAGAAGGGTCACTAGATCTGTTGTTGCTTGATTTCCTTTGTACTCCTTTGTAATACAAAAGATATGAATGTAAGATGAAATGCCAACCAATAAAACAAGTCCATTAGTTAACCCTTTCAAGCTCTATTAGATGATTATATTCAGATTAGTAACGGTATGTGAAAGTCAAAGGGTTGATTGAGATAGTATTTACCCTTTTAATACTCAAAGATCCTTCCTAAGCTGCATAAAATCGTCTAATGATAGCCAAAATAAACTGCTAAAACGCGTCAGAGCTTCAAAGGGTTAAGGGGATATGGTTAACTTTTTGGTCGATTTTTTTCATTTATTCATTATTTTTCTAGTTTCCTCCCTAGACCTCAATCAAACTTACAAATATATCCATTAGATTCCCATTCTAGATTAATTTGTACATTGTTCGGTAGAAAACATCCCGGCCGAAGGTGGGTTCTTCCAAAATTACAGGCTCACTATCGTTCGTTCGCCAGGAAAAATATCGACACCTAAATAGCACGAAAGGTCTTAATGTTGACAAAGAAATCGGACGAAAGGTCATAAAATCACCAAGCTAATGGTCCGAATGTCATAAAATCTGAAAACTAATGGGGCTAAACATGAAGAAGGGAGACCAGAAAAACAACCCATCTCCCCTTAACCACTACACTCCCAGCGTACACTTGCCAGTACCAGCGACGGCCGACGGCCGTCAGTTATATGCGGCCCTTGTAATTGCCAGTATCGGGCGGCACCTGCTAACATGACTTGTTAGCACTGTTCAGAGGACTTGGCAACACTTCTCAGCTTGGTTGCAAGCCTCCACAGGCTGGCTGGGCCAGTGCTTCACCATCTTTTGGGGTGAGAGGGTGTGCTCCCTTGCTTCTGAAGCTATTTTGGCCACACTGCCTAGTACTGGAGGGTACATTTATGATAATATCCTCTGGTACAGTAGGGGTTAAAGATTTGGGGGTTCTAATGTCTGAAAACGTAAAGATCTCAGATCAATGTGAAGCAGCTGCGAACAAGGCCAATAGAGCATTTGGATTTATTAAAAGATATTTTACTTATATAAATTACATTATAGTACCGTTATTTAAAAGCATTGTGAGGCCCCATCTTGAATATGGTGTGCAATTTTGGTCTCCTTATCTGAACAAGGACATTGAGAAACTCGAGACAGTGCAACATAGAGTTACAAAGTTGATACCGTCACTGAAAAAAAAAATGCTATTACAAAATATAAATGACAAATGTTTTCACTGAAGACAAGAAGATTGCAAGGTTAACTAATTGAATATTTCAAGATATTGAAGGGCTTTGACAAAATTGATGTAGATTCACTGTTCAATATAGATAATAGTTCATCAATTCGGGGACATGGAATTAAATACAAATCATGAGTGCGAATTTCGATGACACAAAGCACTTCTTCACCTACAGTGTGGTCAACGAGTGGAACAAACTGCCAGAGAAAGTGGTACAATATAATACAATTAACACATTCCAAAGGAGGCTAAACATCCATTTCGAGGAGGTTGAAGTAATATAGGGAAAAAAAGCAAAACATTTAGCTTAAAGGGGGGATGGGCCTGTGCCCTGGACCACTTTCTCCCTCATGTTTAGCCCCATTAATTTTTAGATGTTAAGATGTTTGCCCGATTAGTTAGTTGATTTTATGACCTTTCGCCCCATTTCTTTGTCAATATTAAGACCTTTCGTGCTATTTAGGTGTCGATTTTTTCCCTGGCGAACGATAGTGAGCCTGTAATGTTGGAAGAACCGGCCTTTGGCCGGAAAATTTTTCTACCGAAAAATGCACAAATTAATCTAGAAGGGGGATCTAATGGATGGTCCAGCAAGGAAACTAAGAAATAAAGGAATATTTGAATTAATAGACCAAATAAACGGCCCATCACCCCTTAAGTATCAGTAGAATACAATATTACTCAACTTCGTAGTTTACTATCAATTGCCCAGTAGAAATATTTTCATTCTGCTGGGGGTCTTGTTTCCCCAACTAGATTTCTAGGCGACTCAAGGTCGGAGGGATTTGGTGGGTGAGGAGAGAGTCTTCTGCTTTGCTGTCCTTACATTCTAATTTGTAGCAAATCCCATGTAGAATTAAGTCCGGACTGCCTAGTAGGAACCCCAAGGAGGGAGCGGAGGGTGGGGAGAGAGCCTTCTAGATTGCTGTCCTGTTCTTCTACTATAAACTGTCCCTGTCTAGTAGTATTAAGGCCGGACCACCTAGTAGGGACCGCAAGGTCCGTGTGGTCTGAGTATTTGTTTAACTCTCTCTATCCACACAGACATACAATCATGCTGTACATGTGCACTCTCAAAACTAATTAAATTTATCGATCTAAAGTTCTAAACCAAACCAACACACCATTCCAAACTCTCTCTCTCTCTCTTCCTCCTCCTCCTCCTCCTCCTCCTCCTCCTAGATACCGTGAGTGTGCCTCATATGTCCCAGCCCTCCCCATGACATTATGACAGTCACATCAAGACAGCCCTTGTATCTTTGTTGTCATGACAGTCTGGCATCAGTCATGTGGAGAGTGGTGGTGGTGGTGGTGGTGGTGGTGTGTTTGTTCAATATATTGGTTACTTTTGGAATATACACATGTCATAAACAGATTATATACAGTATAGTCAGTATATATATATATATATATATATATATATATATATATATATATATATATATATATATATACTGTGTATATATACTTTTCTATGTGGATGAGGGAGACAATAGGCAAAACTGCCTGTGACGTGTGCCTCCCGCAGAGTTGAAAGAGTGACAGGGCCAAAATCAAGGTATATTCGAACCAAAATGTCTGGACACATTGAGTTTGAAGCAATTTAAGTCATAGCATGAGGGGGAGATGGATTTAGAGAGAGAGAGAGAGCTCATATGTTGAATTGAAGAAAGATTGGAATATTGTTTCACTCTTGGGTTAGAGAGTGGCACAGAGTAAGGGTGGGATTGTGTTGCAAGACGGGTGTTAGTTATGAACTCTATGTAGAGGAGGTGGTATACTCTGAGAGAGCTCTGAGGAACACTGATTATTATAATAGCGGTAGAATAGGGAAGATGCAACATTGCGGCGAAGAGAGAGATTACAGAGAATCGGTGAGGGGACGTAAGTAAATTAAACGAAAAGGCTTTCTTTTCTACTTTATCAAGAAGTGCTGTGTGAGAGGATCCTCCCCACACATGTGAACAATACTCAATACATTGACGCACTGTGCCCCTGTAGCTTACAGAGCAAGAAGCTGTGTGGGGGTGAAGAACCCCCGAAGGCGGTTGAGCTCACCCAGCTTCTGGGAAGCTGTTTTAAGCAAGAGTGGTAATATGGTCTTTCCAAGAGAGATCCGAGAAAAAAGAGACCGAGAATGCTGAGAAAAGATGAGGGGTTAATTTGTGTATTGTTGAAGTGTAAGGGAAGTGTGTGGGAATTCTTGACAGGTAAGGCAAATGAAGAAATTGGGGTTTGGAAGCATTGAAGGCAACAAGATTTTCTCTGCCCCAATTGTAAATGGTTGATAGATCAGAAGATAAGAAATATTTAGTTTGAGAGTGACAAAAAAGCTTTAGCCAGAGAGTTGAGAATTCAGAAGAATAAACATTGGGAACACGAGTGTAAGCAAGATTGTTTTGGACATAAACGCAACATCAACTTGGCTTAAAACTGAGGATAGAGATAGTAGGAGGATACAGAGAAGGGTTTGCTGTCAGTAGTACCAGACAACTGAGGATAGAGATAGTAGGAGGATACAGAGAAGGGTTTGCTGTCAGTAGTACCAGACAACTGAGGATAGAGATAGTAGGAGGATACAGAGAAGGGTTTGCTGTCAGTAGTCCCAGACAACTGAGGATAGAGATAGTAGGAGGATACAGAGAAGGGTTTGCTGTCAGTAGTACCAGACAACTGAGGATAGAGATAGTAGGAGGATACAGAGAAGGGTTTGCTGTCAGTAGTACCAGACAACTGAGGATAGAGATAGTAGGAGGATACAGAGAAGGGTTTGCTGTCAGTAGTACCAGACAACTGAGGATAGAGATGAGGATACAGAGAAGGGTTTGCTGTCAGTAGTACCAGACAACTGAGGATCGAGATAGTAGGAGGATACAGAGAAAGGTTTGCTGTCAGTAGTACCAGACAACTGAGGATAGAGATAGTAGGAGGATACAGAGAAGGGTTTGCTGTCAGTAGTACCAGACAACTGAGGATAGAGATAGTAGGAGGATACAGAGAAGGGTTTGCTGTCAGTAGTACCAGACAACTGAGGATAGAGATAGTAGGAGGATACAGAGAAGGGTTTGCTGTCAGTAGTCCCAGACAACTGAGGATAGAGATAGTAGGAGGATACAGAGAAGGGTTTGCTGTCAGTAGTACTAGACAACTGAGGATAGAGATAGTAGGAGGATACAGAGAAGGGTTTGCTGTCAGTAGTACCAGACAACTGAGGATAGAGATAGTAGGAGGATACAGAGAAGGGTTTGCTGTCAGTAGTACTAGACAACTGAGGATAGAGATAGTAGGAGGATACAGAGAAGGGTTTGCTGTCAGTAGTACCAGACAACTGAGGATAGAGATAGTAGGAGGATACAGAGAAGGGTTTGCTGTCAGTAGTACCAGACAACTGAGGATAGAGATAGTAGGAGGATACAGAGAAGGGTTTGCTGTCAGTAGTACTAGACAACTGAGGATAGAGATAGTAGGATACAGAGAAGGGTTTGCTGTCAGTAGTCCCAGACAACTGAGGATAGAGATAGTAGGAGGATACAGAGAAGGGTTTGCTGTCAGTAGTACCAGACAACTGAGGATAGAGATAGTAGGAGGATACAGAGAAGGGTTTGCTGTCAGTAGTCCCAGACAACTGAGGATAGAGATAGTAGGAGGATACAGAGAAGGGTTTGCTGTCAGTAGTACCAGACAACTGAGGATAGAGATAGTAGGAGGATACAGAGAAGGGTTTGCTGTCAGTAGTACCAGACAACTGAGGATACAGAGAAGGGTTTGCTGTCAGTAGTACCAGACAACTGAGGATACAGAGAAGGGTTTGCTGTCAGTAGTACCAGACAACTGAGGATCGAGATAGTAGGAGGATACAGAGAAAGGTTTGCTGTCAGTAGTACCAGACAACTGAGGATAGAGATAGTAGGAGGATACAGAGAAGGGTTTGCTGTCAGTAGTACCAGACAACTGAGGATCGAGATAGTAGGAGGATACAGAGAAGGGTTTGCTGTCAGTAGTACCAGACAACTGAGGATAGAGATAGTAGGAGGATACAGAAAAGGGTTTGCTGTCAGTAGTCCCAGACAACTGAGGATAGAGATAGTAGGAGGATACAGAGAAGGGTTTGCTGTCAGTAGTACCAGACAACTGAGGATAGAGATAGTAGGAGGATACAGAGAAGGGTTTGCTGTCAGTAGTACCAGACAACTGAGGATAGAGATAGTAGGAGGATACAGAGAAGGGTTTGCTGTCAGTAGTACTAGACAACTGAGGATAGAGATAGTAGGAGGATACAGAGAAGGGTTTGCTGTCAGTAGTACCAGACAAAACTGAGGATAGAGATAGTAGGAGGATACAGAGAAGAGTTTGCTGTCAGTAGTACCAGACAACTGAGGATAGAGATAGTAGGAGGATACAGAGAAGGGTTTGCTGTCAGTAGTACTAGACAACTGAGGATAGAGATAGTAGGATACAGAGAAGGGTTTGCTGTCAGTAGTCCCAGACAACTGAGGATAGAGATAGTAGGAGGATACAGAGAAGGGTTTGCTGTCAGTAGTACCAGACAACTGACGATAGAGATAGTAGGAGGATACAGAGAAGGGTTTGCTGTCAGTAGTCCCAGACAACTGAGGATAGAGATAGTAGGAGGATACAGAGAAGGGTTTGCTGTCAGTAGTACCAGACAACTGAGGATAGAGATAGTAGGAGGATACAGAGAAGGGTTTGCTGTCAGTAGTCCCAGACAACTGAGGATAGAGATAGTAGGAGGATACAGAGAAGGGTTTGCTGTCAGTAGTACTAGACAACTGAGGATAGAGATAGTAGGATACAGAGAAGGGTTTGCTGTCAGTAGTACTAGACAACTGAGGATAGAGATAGTAGGATACAGAGAAGGGTTTGCTGTCAGTAGTCCCAGACAACTGAGGATAGAGATAGTAGGAGGATACAGAGAAGGGTTTGCTGTCAGTAGTCCCAGACAACTGAGGATAGAGATAGTAGGAGGATACAGAGAAGGGTTTGCTGTCAGTAGTACCAGACAACTGTATCTCAGAGAGAAAGAGAAGATCAGGAAAACGTTACTCTGTCTTTCTTCTATTCAACAACTGAGCTCTGGAACTCTCTCACAGAATCAGTCTTTCCCTCCTCCTATGACTTAAATTGATTCAAACTCTGTGTGTCCAGGCATTTTGGCTCGAATGTCCCTTGATTTTGGCCCTGTTACTCTTTCAACTATGGGGAAGGCACTCGCTACAGGCCTTTTGCCTTTTGTCTCCCTCACTCACATAGAGGAAAAGTGTTCCGCAGAGTGGATGTTAGAGGAAAGGCCACGAATGTTGTAGAAATTGATAGTAAAAGCGGGAGGTCGCGGCCCAGTGCATTTCTATGGGTCAGCATCAGGGGCCAAACCACTGGGGCCATTTCTGACTATAGCCATATTAGCTCACTTTGGACCAGTTGGAAACTATTTGACATGAAAGAGTCCATTACACTGATGCGGGGGAGGACACTATATACAACTTTCAATATATTTTTTAACGGTTGATAATTAGACATTCTGTTATAGAACATTTTATACTTAGAATACCCTGTTTAATAATTTCCCAAAGTTATGCCCTTTGCTCCTGGGACACCCTGTATATATATATATATATATATATATATATATATATATATATATATATATATTCTTCTCTTCTACATTTCCTTTCCATAATAGTTTCCCCTCTCTCTCTCTCTCTCTCTCTCTCTCTCTCTCTCTCTCTCTCTATCGTTCTCGTCCACATTCTTTCTCCTCCTCCCCTCCTCCTAATTTCCTCTTGCCTCCCCCTCCCTCACTCCTCCATCCTGTCTCGTAACTTCCTTCCGTCTTATCTCTCTATCGATCCCCGTCTCCCTCGCTCTGTTCATTCTCTCCTCTCTCCTTCTCTCTCTCTCTCTCTAATCCAAATAGGTTTTGATATTTTAAGAGCTTTCGTACCATTTAGGTGTCGATAGTTTCATGGTTAGCGTGTGAGAGCTTGTTATTGAGAGAGATCTATGCTATTTTATCTCGAATGGGAGGTTCTTGGGGGTGTGTTCTCTTAATTGACATAGTTCGAAGCCTTTTAGTTGCTGGAGGCCCTTTGTAAACTGAGTAAAATCGTGTAATAGTAGCCAGAATAAAGTTAAAAGGACGACATCGGTACAGAAAGGGTTAATTAAAACAATTCTGCCCGGCCCGTATTTGCACACGGCTCTCTCTCTCTCTCTCTCTCTCTCTCTCTCCACCCAATTAATCGAGTGTTTCAAGATATTAAAGGGTTTTGACAAAATTGATGTAGATACACTTTTCAAACTCGATAATAGTTCATTAACTCGAACTCGGAGAAATGGAATGAAATTAAATCCAGGAGGGCGAATCTCGATGTCACAAAGCACTTCTTCACGGTCCTACAGTGTGGTCCTCGAGTGGAACAAACTGCCTGAGAAAGTGGTACAATGTAAGACAATTGACACATTCAAAAGGAGTCTAGACATCCATTTTGAGGAGGTTGGAATAATATAGGTGAAATAAAAAATAAATACAAACAAAACTGGTTAAGCATCAGTAGTATGTAATATTTCTCAACTTCAGTCTTAATTACGAATTTCCCCTAGACATTTGTCTCATTCTGCTGGGGGACTTGTTTCCCCAACTATAATTTCATGCCGACCAACGGTGGAGGGAGAGGTGGGTGGGGAGAGAGCCCTCTTCTTTGCTATCCTTGCCTTCCACTTTGTAGCAAATTATATTTTAGCATTAAGTCCGGACTACCTAGTAGGGAATGCAAGGTCTGTGTAGTCAGTGTATCTTATGTAACTCTATGTAACACTCTCTCTCTCTCACTTAACCCTTTTTACTACCTCAGATCCTACTTAAACTACACAAAAACGTCTAAATATAGGGAGGAGATAGTTAATTTTTCTGGACCCCCTTCTCCCTCATGCTTAGCCCCATTAGTTTCAAAATTTTAAGACGTTCGCCCCATTAGTTACTCGATTTAAGACCTTTCGTCCTATTTCATTATCAATATCAAGACCTTTCGTGCAATTTAGGTGTCGATTATTTCCTGTCGAGCGATAGCGAGCCTGTAATCTAAGAAGAATCGACCTTCAGCCGAGGCAATTTTTCTACCGAAAAATGTACATATTGGGGGTGTTTTCTAAGCTTGATAGAGGTCTAGGGAGCAAACTAAAATCCTCTGTTAAGATGGATTTTAACCCCTTCAGTACCGGCGACGTCTGTCATATTTTATACTAGCTATATTTAGACGATTTTATGAAGCTTAGGATAGATATATGGTATCTAAGAGGATTAATTGAGATAATCTGCAGTCTTTTCATGCTTAAAAGTCCTTCCCAAGTTGAATAAAAGCGTCTGAGTCTCCAGAATATAATGAACAGGATTTCACCCGTACTGTACGGCTTCCAAAACAGGTCTATAAGATCCTTAACTGCTAATGGTGTACAGTTAGTTAGAGCTGGGAGTATATATATATATATATATATATATATATATATATATATATATATATATATATATATATATATATATATATATAGAGAGAGAGAGAGAGAGAGAGAGAGAGAGAGAGAGAGAAAGAGGTAAAATGGCCATGGCTCACGAACATTAGTCAGTAGCTGTACCTCTTTCATACCGTGGACCTTTGATAATGGACCGTTCCTTGGCTGGTTAATATAGCCAGTCAATAGAGAAGGTATGTAGGGAAGGGGTTCATTATTTATTCAGAGGTCATTTGTGATTTTGTATGGCATTATTCTCCACCTATATACTGGTTGCTTGTGTAAAAGTTTTTTTTTTTTTTTTTTTTTTTTTTTTTTTTTTTCCCTAAACCCCCATCAAACTTAAAACTTAAAACTTAAGGATCCAACTTCAAGATATTATATTTTGTAAATTTTTCGGTAGAAAAATTTCCCGGCCGAGGGCCGGTTCCTCCAAAATTACAGGCTCGCTATCGCTCACTAGGAAAAATAATCGACACCTAAATGGCACGAAAGGTTTGTTGGTTGGTAACATAGGCAGTAAATATAAAAGGTGTACTGTATAGGGGAAGGGGGGGGGGGGGGGGGTCGTTATTTATTCAGGGGGTAATTGGTATGGCATTAATCCTGATTGTTTATTTATGGGGCGTTGGTTGGTTAGACTGGTCACCCTTCTTCCTCATGTTAAGCCCTACTAGTTTTCAGATTTTAAGACGTTGGGACCATTAGTTCGGCGATTTTAAGAACTTTTGCCCCATTTCTTGTGTCAAAATTAAGACCTTTCCCCAATCTAGGTGTCGATTTTTTCCTGGCGAGCGATAGCGAGCCTGTATTTTAAGAGGAACCGGCCTTCGACCGGGAAATTTGTCTACCGAAAAATGTACAAATTTATCTAGAAGGGGGATCTTGGAGATGTTCTTTTAAGCTTGATGGAGGTCTAGGAAGGAAACTAAGAAATCAATTTATAAATAAGCTAATAAATAAAACCTCCCTCCTTAGCTGTTCACACAGTGCACCATCTTAAGCCGGTATCACACGAGCGCCTTTTCCCTCAACATTTATCCATAACACTGGTCTGGCAGCTTATGAGGACAACATGTATAATATTTCTGCTACCTAAATTCATCTATCACCAGTCTAGTTTCCGATACCAGTGCAAAATAGTCCAGAAATGTTGCCAGAAAAATGTTGATTATCGAATGTTGACTATAAAAGCTCTCGTGTGGTACCGGGTTCATGGGTGGTAATATAGGAAGTAAATATAGAAGGTATACTGTATATATAGAAGGTATACTGTATATATAGAAGGTATACTGTATATATAGGAAGTAAATATAGAAGGTATACTGTATATATAGGAAGTATACTGTATATATAGAAGGTATACTGTATATATAGAAGGTATACTGTATATATAGAAGGTATACTGTATATATAGAAGGTATACTGTATATATAGGAAGTAAATATAGAAGGTATACTGTATATATAGAAGGTATATACTGTATATATAGAAGGTATACTGTATATATAGAAGGTATACTGTATATATAGAAGGTATACTGTATATATAGGAAGTAAATATAGAAGGTATACTGTATATATAGGAAGTAAATATAGAAGGTATACTGTATATATAGGAAGTATACTGTATATATAGAAGGTATACTGTAAATATAGAAGGTATACTGTATATATAGAAGGTATACTGTATATATAGAAGGTATACTGTATATATAGAAGGTATACTGTATATATAGAAGGTATACTGTATATATAGAAGGTATACTGTATATATAGAAGGTATACTGTATATATAGAAGGTATACTGTATATATAGAAGGTATACTGTATATATAGAAGGTATACTGTATATATAGAAGGTATACTGTATATATAGAAGGTATACTGTATATATAGAAGGTATACTGTATATATAGAAGGTATACTGTATATATAGAAGGTATACTGTATATATAGAAGGTATACTGTATATATAGAAGGTATACTGTATATATAGAAGGTATACTGTATATATAGAAGGTATACTGTATATATAGAAAGGTATACTGTATATATAGAAGGTATACGGTATATATAGAAGGTATACTGTATATATAGAAGGTATACTGTATATATAGAAGGTATACTGTATATATAGAAGGTATACTGTATATATAGAAGGTATACTGTATATATAGAAGGTATACTGTATATATAGGTATACTGTATATATAGAAGGTATACTGTATATATAGAAGGTATACTGTATATATAGAAGGTATACTGTATATATAGAAGGTATACTGTATATATAGAAGGTATACTGTATATATATAGAAGGTATACTGTATATATAGAAGGTATACTGTATATATAGAAGGTATACTGTATATATAGAAGGTATACTGTATATATAGAAGGTATATACTGTATATATAGAAGGTATACTGTATATAGAAGGTATACTGTATATATAGAAGGTATACTGTATATATAGAAGGTATACTGTATATATAGAAGGTATACTGTATATATAGAAGGTATACTGTATATATAGAAGGTATACTGTATATATAGAAGGTATACTGTATATATAGAAGGTATACTGTATATATAGAAGGTATACTGTATATATAGAAGGTATACTGTATATATAGAAGGTATACTGTATATATAGAAGGTATACTGTATATATAGAAGGTATACTGTATATATAGGAAGTAAATATAGAAGGTATACTGTATATATAGAAGGTATACTGTATATATAGAAGGTATACTGTATATATAGAAGGTATACTGTATATATAGAAGGTATACTGTATATATATAGAAGGTATACTGTATATATAGAAGGTATACTGTATATATATAGAAGGTATACTGTATATATAGAAGGTATACTGTATATATAGAAGGTATACTGTATATATAGAAGGTATACTGTATATATAGAAGGTATACTGTATATATAGAAGGTATACTGTATATAGAAGGTATACTGTATATATAGGAAGTAAATATAGAAGGTATACTGTATATATAGAAGGTATACTGTATATATAGAAGGTATACTGTATATAGAAGGTATACTGTATATATAAGGTATACTGTATATATAGAAGGTATACTGTATATATAGAAGGTATACTGTATATATAGAAGGTATACTGTATAATATAAAGGTATACTGTATATAGAAGGTATACTGTATCTATAGAAACTGTATATATAAGGTATACTGTATCTATAGAAGGTATACTGTATATATAGAAGGTATACTGTATATATAGAAGGTATACTGTATCTATAGAAGGTATACTGTATATATAAGGTTTATATTATACAGAAGACGTATACTGTATATATAAGGTATACTGTATATAGAAGGTATACTGTATATAGAAGGTATACTGTATATATAGAAGGTACTGTATATATAGGTATACTGTATATATAGGTATACTGTATATATAGGTATACTGTATATATAGGTATACTGTATATATAGGTATACTGTATATATAGGTATACTGTATATATAGGTATACTGTATATATAGGTATACTGTATATATAGAAAGGTATACTGTATATAGAAGGTATACTGTATATATAGAAGGTATACTGTATATATAGAAGGTATACTGTATATATAGAAGGTATACTGTATATTATGTGGGTTTATTATTGGTTAAGGGGTCGTTTGTGGTTTTGTATGGCATTATTCTCCCCCTGTACACTGGTTGTTTGTTTAAGGGGGGATGGTGGGTTTGTCAGGACCCCCTTCTCTCTCATGTTAAGCCCCATTAGTGTTCAGATTTTAAGACGTTCGCCATATTAGTTTGACGATTTTTAGACCTTTCGCACTATAGATTTGTCAATATTTAGACCTTTCGGCCTATCTAGTTTTCGATGTTTTCCTGGCGAGCGAAAGCAAGCCTGTAATTTAATAGGAACCGGCCTTCGGCCGAGAAATTTTTCTATCGCAAAATGTACAAATTTATCTAGTAGGGGGATCTTTGGGATGTTTTTGTTTACGCTTGATGGAGGTCTAGCTCCAGGAAGATAACAAACAAATATTAAAACGATAAATCGAGCAATAAATAAAGCCTTCCCTCTTGCCTAGCCTACCGTTCCTTGAGCTGACAATATCACCAGCAAATAGAGAAGGTAGGTAGGGGGAGGGGGGGGGGGCATTATTTATTCAGAGGTCATCTGTGATTTTGTATGGCATTATATTCCACCTGTATAGTGGTTGTTTTTATGGACCCCCTTCCCTTCTCCCTCATGTTTAGCCCCATTCGTTTTCAGATTTTAAGACGTTCGGCCCATTGGTTTGGCAATTTTATGACCGTTCGTTATATTTCTTTGTCAATATTAAGACCTTTCGTGCTATTTAGGTGTCGATTTTTTTCCTGGCGAGCGGGACATCGGCCGGGACATTTTTCTACTGAAAAATGTACACATTAATCTAGAAGGGGTCTTGAGGATAATTTATTTAGCTTGATGGAGGTCTAGGGAGAAAACTAAAGCAAGAATAAATAAATATATAAATACAATCATTCATTATTAAACCCAACTCCCTCAGATAGGATTTTCTACCGATTATATATACCTATATTTGTTGTCTTCCATTTGTCACACCATTAACAGTCATTTCCTAGTGTAGCCCACCATTTCTTGGCTGGCAATAGAACACGTAAATAGAGAAGGTATGAAGGGGGGGGGGGGGGGGCATTTTATATCCAGAGGTAATTTGTACGTCATTAATCTCCACCTATACACGCGTTGTTGGGTTAACCCTTTCCGTACCGGCGACCTATTTTTTTTATTGGATTCGAGCTATATTTTGATGATTTTATGGAGTTTAGAAAGGATCTGTGGTGGTAAAAAGGGTTGAGTGAGGTAGTTCGAAGCCTGTTAATTGCTGTACGTCCTTTTTAATCTGAATAAAATCGTATAATCGTGTAATAGTAGCCAGAAGACAGTTAACCCGTTCGTGTAAATCGTGTAAATCGTGTAATAGTAGCCAGAAGACAGTTAACCCGTTCAGTACCAGGGACGTCCTTTTCACCATATTCTAGCAACTATTAGACGATATTGTTCAGCATAGGAAGGACGTCTAGCAATAACAAGGCTTCAATATATCTCAAACCAACCCTTTGAACGACCACAGATCCTTCCTAAGCTGCATAATATCGTCAACATATAGCTACAATAAAATATAACACACGTCGCTGGTACTCAAAGGGTTAAGGGGAGGCTGACCGTTTGTTTGGTCTATTAATTAATTTATTCATTTATTTTTTTAGTTTCCTCCCTAGACCTCCATCAAGCTCAGAAGAAAACAAAACTAAACCCCCTTCAAGATAAATGTGTACATTTTTCGGTAGAAAAATTTCCCGGCCGAAGGCCGGTTCCCCTTAAAATTGCAGGATCGCTACCGCTCGCCAGGAAATAATCGACACCTAAATGGCACGAAAGGTCTTAAAATTGACAACGAAATGGGCGAAAGATGTTAAAATCGGCAAACTAATGGGCCGAACGTCTTATAATCTCAAAACTAGTGGGGCTAAACATGAGGGAGAAGGGGGTCCGGAAAAACGGTTTACCTCCCCTTAAGGGGCAATCGACGAGAAGCATGGTATAAAGACAAGTATTAGTCTCTTCACCATGATGAGAGGTTGTAGAGTGGACGGTTAAGGGGAGAAGGGTCGTTTTTGTGGTCCCTCTTCTTCCTCATGTTTAGCCCCTCTTACATATTTCTTTTCTCATATATGTATCTTTATATGTATCTTTATATGTATCTTTATATTATTATTCTAGTTTCCTCCCTAGACCTCCACCAAACTTAGACAAACACCCCCTAGATCTATTGTATTGGCCGAAGGCAAGGTCCTCTTAAGATTTCAGGCCCGCTCTCGCTCGTCATGAAATAAATCGACACCTAAATGTCACGAAAGGTCTTAAACTTGACAACGAAATGTGGCGAAAGGTGTTAAAATCGCCACTAATAGGCCTAACGTCATAATATAAAAAAGTGGATTGTGTTCTTTGTTCTTTTATTTATAAATTATTGTTTTACTTAAGCGTTGTTGCCACAGCGATTTTGATTGGTTGTTTTGTCTTTTTACTGTGTTCGTATAAGTTTTGGTTTGTTTATTTTGCAAGTTTTACATTATAATCTGAAAACAAATGATAGCGAGCCTGAAATTTGACCAGGGACATTTGTCTACCAAATAATGTACATATGCATCTTGAAGGGGGTGTCTAGGGGGTGTTTTTGTAAGCTTGATGGAGGTCCAGCGAGGAAACTAAGAAATAAAGAAATATTTTCACCACTTGCGAGTTTCAGGCTATAAGGAAGTTGGGGCTGTAAACATCGATAATAAACACAAATATATTAATGCTGTAGGTTTCTGATGGATAGACAGTGTGATAGATAGTGTGATAGATAGTGTGATAGATAGTGTGTTGAATTTGTGTTTATGTATATATAAATGTACTAAAACCGTATTATAGCTGGTTATTCGGCTAAATATCCATGTCTACAGCTCCAACTTCCTTATAGAACGAACTCGCAAGTGGTCAATTAAGTAACCCCTTCTGTACCGGTGGTCCATTTCATTTTATTCTGGCAACCATTGGACGATTTCATTCAGCTTAGGAAGGACGTCTACCCATTAACTCTTTCACGCTTTTATGACGCAGAGGTTGCCAGATTAGCAATAAGAAATTGAGTTCTCTCACTCTTATAATTACCTCTCCAAACTTAGTTTTATGCCCACAGCTAACTCAAAGACAACTGCAGAGGTTGAAGTAACTAAACTAAAGGTTTCTAAATACCCCTGATGGTAACAAAGGCTTTAAAGTATCCCCAATAGCTCAACACAGCTAACTCAAAGACAACTGCAGAGGTTGAAGTAACTAAACTAAAGGTTTCTAAATACCCCTGATGGTAACAAAGGCTTTAAAGTATCCCCAATAGGCTCAACACAGCTAACTCAAAGACAACTGCAGAGGTTGAAGTAACTAAACTAAAGGTTTCTAAATACCCCTGATGGTAACAAAGGCTTTAAAGTATCCCCAATAGGCTCAACACAGCTAACTCAAAGACAACTGCAGAGGTTGAAGTAACTAAACTAAAGGTTTCTAAATACCCCTGATGGTAACAAAGGCTTTAAAGTATCCCCAATAGGCTCACACAGCTAACTCAAAGACAACTGCTGACAACTAAACTAAAGGTTTCTAAATACCCCTGATGGTAACAAAGGCTTTAAAGTATCCCCAATAAGCTCAACACAGCTAACTCAAAGACAACTGCAGAGGTTGAAGTAACTAAACTAAAGGTTTATAAATACCCCTGATGGTAACAAAGGCTTTAAAGTATCCCCAATAGGCTCAACACAGCTAACTCAAAGACAACTGCAGAGGTTGAAGTAACTAAACTAAAGGTTTCTAAATACCCCTGATGGTAACAAAGGCTTTAAAGTATCCCCAATAGGCTCAACACAGCTAACTCAAAGACAACTGCAGAGGTTGAAGCAACTAAACTAAAGGTTTCTAAATACCCCTGATGGTAACAAAGGCTTTAAAGTATCCCCAATAAGCTCAACACAGCTAACCCAAAGACAACTGCAGAGGTTGAAGTAACTAAACTAAAGGGTTCTAAATACCCCTGATGGAAACAAAGGCTTTAAAGTATCCCCAATAGGCTCAACACAGCTAACTCAAAGACAACTGCAGAGGTTGAAGTAACTAAACTAAAGGTTTCTAAATACCCCTGATGGTAACAAAGGCTTTAAAGTATCCCCAATAGGCTCAACACAGCTAACTCAAAGACAACTGCAGAGGTTGAAGCAACTAAACTAAAGGTTTCTAAATACCCCTGATGGTAACAAAGGCTTTAAAGTATCCCCAATAAGCTCAACACAGCTAACTCAAAGACAACTGCAGAGGTTGAAGTAACTAAACTAAAGGTTTATAAATACCCCTGATGGTAACAAAGGCTTTAAAGTATCCCCAATAGGCTCAACACAGCTAACTCAAAGACAACTGCAGAGGTTGAAGTAACTAAACTAAAGGTTTCTAAATACCCCTGATGGTAACAAAGGCTTTAAAGTATCCCCAATAGGCTCAACACAGCTAACTCAAAGACAACTGCAGAGGTTGAAGCAACTAAACTAAAGGTTTCTAAATACCCCTGATGGTAACAAAGGCTTTAAAGTATCCCCAATAAGCTCAACACAGCTAACCCAAAGACAACTGCAGAGGTTGAAGTAACTAAACTAAAGGGTTCTAAATACCCCTGATGGTAACAAAGGCTTTAAAGTATCCCCAATAGGCTCAACACAGCTAACTCAAAGACAACTGCAGAGGTTGAAGTAACTAAACTAAAGGTTTCTAAATACCCCTGATGGTAACAAAGGCTTTAAAGTATCCCCAATAGGCTCAAAATTGCGTCATATGTCGGAGAGGGTTAAAAGGCTACAGAGTATCTCAACTGATAATTCTAGCTACCATACATCCTTCTTAATTAAGGGCAGATCTCCACTTCAGGGATTGTTTTCTTGACCCCTTTATCCCTTATGTTTAGCCCCATTGCTTTTGAGATTTTAAGACGTTTGCCCTAGTAGTTTGGACATTTTAAGACATTTAGCCCCATTTATGTCAATTTTAAGACCTTTCGTGCCATTAAGGTGTCGATTTTCTCCTGGCGAGCGATAGCGAGCCTGTAATTCAAGAGCAACCGGCCTCCGGCCGGGAAATTGTTCTACCGAAAAATGTACAAATTTATCTTGAAAAGGGGTCTAGGGGGTGTAATTTTAAGTTTGATGAAAACGTGGGGAACAAACTAAATACCTCCCCTTAAGCTTCATAAAATCGTATAATTGTAGCTGAAATCAAATTAGAAAAACGTCGCCGATTCAGAAGGGGTTAATAGACCAAAAAATCGGCCCATCTCCCCTTAAGGGGGGATGGGCAGGTTTTCTGGACCACTTTCTCCCTCATGTTGAGCCCCATTAGTTTTCAGATGCTAAGATGTTTGCCCCATTAGTTAGTCGATTTTAAGACCTTTCGGCCCATTTCTTCGTCAATATTTAGACCTTTCGTGCTATTTAGGTGTCGATTTTGTCCCTGGCCAACGATAGTGAGCCTGTAATGTCGGCCGGGACATTTTTCTACCGAAAAATGTACAAATTAATCTAGAAGGGGGATCTAATGGATGTTTTTTTTTTTTTTTTAAATTTGATGGGAGGTCTAGGGAGGAAACTAGAAAAATAACGAATACATGCAAAACTCGCCCAAAAAGTGAAAAAGGGGGGGGGGGGGGGGTGGGGGGTGCTCCTGTAAAGTGTGTGTGTGGGGGGGGGGGGGGGGGCTATCACGTGTCAGCTTCACACGAGAGGGGATAAAAGTTGACGAAGAAGGAGATGTGAGAAGGACGATATGATAGAGGGAAGTCTGGCAAGTGTGTGTGAGAGAGAGAGTGAGTGGCTGAGAAGACCAGGGGAGGGGGGGGGGGGGGGGGGATGACATAAAAGAGGGGAGAGAGGAGAGGTGAACAGTGGAGAGAGGAGGAACGATAGAAGATAAGAGGAGCGAGAGAGGAGAGGTGGAGAGAAGATAAGAGGAACGAGAGATGTGAAGATAGGAGAGAGGTGGAGAGAGAGGACAGGTGGAGAGAGGAGATAAAAGGAAGAGATGGGGAGAGAGGAGAGAGGAGGAACGAGAGAAGATAAGAGGAGCGAGAGATGGAGAGATAAGAGGTGGAGAGAGGAGAGAGGAAAGGTGGAGAGAGGAGATATGAGGAACAAGAGATGTGGAGAGAGGAGAGAGGTGGAGAGAGAGGACAGGTGGAGAGAAGATAACATATGAGGAACGAGAGATGGGGAGAGGAGAGGTGGAGAGAGAAGTAAAGGTAGTCTTAAGGGGAGGTATTTAGTTTGTTCCCTAGACCTCCATCAAACTTAAAATTACACCCCCTTGAGTCCCTTTCAAGATAAATTTGTACATTTTTTGGTAGAAAAATGTCCCGGCCGAAGGTCGGTTCCTCTTAAATTACAGGCTCGCTAGCGCTTGTCAGGATAAAATCGACACCTGAATTGCACGAAAGGTCTTAATATGGGGTGAAAGTTCTTAAAATCGCTAAACTAATGGGGCAAACGTTTTATAATATCAAAAGCAATGGGGCTAAACATGAGGGAGAAAGGGGTCAAGACAAAAATCCGTCGAGTGGAGATCTCCCCTTAAGGGGGGTCACCGTTTTTTGTTGTTTATCTTTCTCTCCTTTGCTCTTTTTCCCTCGCTTGTATCCATTCGGCCCCATTCAGCCAACTGTTTTAAGACGTTTATCCCCATCCAGGTGTCGATTTCTTCCTGGCGAGCTATAGCGAGCCAGCATTGTATGGAGAGATCCGGCTTCGCCGGAGAAATTTTTCTATCGAAAAATGTACAAATTTAGCTTGCTGTCAAAACAAACAAATATTTATGATGGCTCGCTACCGCTCGCTAGGAAAATATTGATACCTGGATGGGGGTAAACGTCTTAAAACAGTAGGCTGCATGGGGCCGAATGGATACAACCCAAAGAGAGAGGGAGATAAAGAGAAAACAAGCTGGTCACCCCCTTAAGGAAGTTTGTTAGAGAGAGTACATGAAGGTATCTGGACCCTTGTAAATATTATTATGTTCTCTCCACCAACCAACTTTACTCCTAAACTCGATGGATGAATTTAACAAACACATGTGGCAGTCCGGGGATTCGAACCCAGGACGCTCACTCCAAAAATCAACACACTTATGCATTGCGCCACGAATGAAAAACCTGGAAGGTCTTTATCCCAGATGTTGATGTGAAGAGACCTTGTCCAGATTTATAACATCTGAGGTGAAGCCATTGATTTCGGGGGCTGATGAGTGATTATGTTATATGTTCTTCTCCCGTCACCTCATTTTCCTTTCTCGAGTCTTTTGCTGATCCTCCCTAACCTTTGTGTGAGTAAGGGCTGGCTGCTGACTGGACTGTAAGCAGAAATTCTCACAAAACTATAAATGAGTGTCATTTTTGTATCATACGGTTCACAAATTACAGTTGTTGTTGTTGTTGTTGTTGTTGTTCCCCAGGCTGTCTGGCCGAACAGCCCCAAGGTCTCAAGCAAGGCCAAGGCCATTAACGAGCGCCCCCACAAAACCCTCCCTGCTTACCACTAACAAAGCCCGGTTGACCGAAGCCACTCCAAGGCAGGGAGCTAAGGAGGGTGCGGAAACGCCCGGGAAACCAAAGCCCCACCCAAGGCCCTGTGCCCCTCAGCAATTATGAAGGGAAAGTTGAGGGGCAAGGGAAAAATGTGACGTTTTGGCTCCCAATCTGCCAACTTCTAGGTTGGCAGTAGGGAGGTCAATCCACGGAAAAGACGCCGTCACTTGAGATCTAGAAGATATATAAGTAAAAGGAACAGTCAGAGTAAGCTATGGGTATGGCAGAGATCGCTCAGCTCTCACTCTGATAGACAAGCCCATCACCACATAACTAGAACCCAATCCTCTCAGCAACAGCTAGGAAAGGCCCTAGAAAGCCGCCTTTGGCGGGGGGATAGCTCCCGTATTTCAACTCCTTTCGGGGTTGGGCACCCGCCTCAGTTCAAATTACAGTAGAAACGATCACCATTCGACTGCATTATCATAACTACCCACTCTCTCCACCCTCTTACATTTCTCGGTATAAACTCCTGGAAAATATTCATGGAATTTTTTGTCGATTTTCACAACACTCACTTCTGACTCAAGCTTTTAAATTGAAATTGAAATTGAAACTGTTTTTAGCCTAAGAAACTGGCTCAGTTGATAGCGTGCCTGGTTCCCATCTTGCGGGTCTCGCGTTCAATCCCCGCTCAGATTGAAAAGGTTTTCATATATATAGCCGGCGGTTACCGTCTCCCCATGAGCAAAGAATATGATTAATGGTCTCTGGTTGATTAAAGAAGTGTCAAGCGCTTGAGAATCCTCGAAGGAGGAGATACGGGCTCTATATAAGTAACCAGACGATTATTATTATTAATATCTAAGACACTGAGGCAATACGTCTGGCTGAGCTTTTTCAGAGCAATTGTTATGATATATATATATATATATATATCCTATTATTATTATTACTGTAATTATCATGATTTTGTTTCTTTTCTTTTTCTATGAGGGGGATTCTCGGTATCCCTTTGTATTGTGATGGTTATTTGTTTTGTTTCTTTACCAGAGATGGGGGGGGGGGGCCCCCCCCCCCGGGGGGAGGATGGGGGGGGGGGGGATTGTACGTGCGCCCGGGGCCCCTTCCTCTAAAGTGGAATCTGGGTTGTCATGTGTCAGTTTCACAAGAGGGGGGGGGGGGGAGGGGAGATGACGAAGGAGGGGGAGTGGTGAGCACGATAAGAAAATCTGTCAAGGGAGAGAGAGAGAGAGAGCTGAGGGGAGGATGGAGAGAGGGAGAGAGATTATACTCGGTTTCTTTACAGCTGACTATAAATTGAACCCCTTAGCTGCAGATATCTCGGTACTTAGTGGGACAATATGAAAACAAAAAATATGTCTCTGCCTCAAATTCAGACCAAGTTTATATAATTAGCACCATATTTCACTACACAATCTTCGAAATAACTGAGAAATCTTGATGGGAACTTTGCAATTTACCGCCAGTTGAAAAGAAACAGACTATAGGCAGAAAGAGAAGAGAAGAAGAGTCATGATAAAAACTAAGAGTAAAGAGGAGATGGCAGTAAATGAAAAGAAGGGAGGAGAAGAGAGGAGAAGAGAGGAGAAGGGAGGAGAAGAGAGGAGAAGGGAGGAGAAGAGAGAAGAGAGGAGAAGGGAGGAGAAGAGAGGAGAAAGGAGGAGAAGAGAGGAGAAAGGAGGAGAAGAGAGGAGAAGGGAGAAGGGAGAAGGGAGGAGAAGAGAGGAGAAGGGAGGAGAAGAGAGGAGAAGGGAGGAGAAGAGAGGAGAAAGGAGGAGAAGGGAGGAGAAGAGAGGAGAAAGGAGGAGAAGAGAGGAGAAGGGAGGAGAAGAGAGAAGGGAGGAGAAGAGAGAAGAGAGGAAAAGAGAGAAGGGAGGAGAAGGGAGGAGAAGAGAGAGGAGAAGGGAGGAGAAGGGAGGAGAAGAGAGAAGGGAGCGAAGAGAGGAGAAAGGAGAGAGCGGAGAGGGAGGGAAGAGCGAGAGAAGAGAGAAGAAGGGAGGAGAAGGGAGGAGAAGAGAGGAGAAGAGAGGAGAAGGGAGGAGAAGAGAGAAGAGAGGAGAAGAGAGGAGAAGAGAGGAGAAGGGAGGAGAAGAGAAGAGGAGAGAAGAGAGGAGAGGGGAGGAGAAGGCGGAGAAGAGAGGAGAAGGGATGAGAAGAGAGGAGAAGGGAGGAGAAGAGAGAAGAGAGGAGAAGAGAGGAGAAGAGAGGAGAAGGGAGGAGAAGGGAGGAGAAGAGAGAAGAGAGGAGAAGAGAGGAGAAGAGAGAAGAGAAGAGAGGAGAAGGGAGGAGAGAGGAGAAGGGGAGAGAAGAGAGGAGAAGGGAGGAGAAGAGAGAAGAGAGGAGAAGGGAGGAGAGGGAGGAGAAGAGGGAGAGGAGAAGAGGAGAAGGGAAGAGAAGAGAGAAGAGAGGAGAAGGGAGGAGAAGAGAGGAGAAGAGAGGAGAAGGGAGGAGAAGAGAGGAGAAGGGAGGAGAAGAGAAGAGAGGAGAAGGGAGGAGAAGAGAGAAGAGAGGAGAAGGGAGGAGAAGAGAGAAGAGAGGAGAAGGGAGGAGAAGAGAGAAGAGAGGAGAAGGAGGAGAAGAGAGAAGAGAGGAGAAGGGAGGAGAAGAGAGAAGAGAGGAGAAGGGAGAGAGAAGAGAGAGAAGAGGAGAAGGGGAGGAAGAGAGAAGAGAGGAGAAGGGAGGAGAAGAGAGAAGAGAGGAGAAGAGAGGAGAAGGGAGGAGAAGAGAGAAGAGAGGAGAAGAGAGGAGAAGAGAGGAGAAGAGAGGAGAAGAGAGGAGAAGGGAGAAGAGAGGAGAAGGGAGAAGGGAGGAGAAGAGAGGAGAAGGGAGGAGAAGAGAGGAGAAGGGAGGAGAAGAGAGAAGAGAGGAGAAGGGAGGAGAAGAGAGAAGAGAGGAGAAGGGAGGAGAAGGGAGGAGAAGAGAGAAGAGAGGAGAAGAGAGGGGGGAGAAGGGAGGAGAAGAGAGAAGAAGGGAGGAGAAGGGAGGAGAAGAGAGAAGAGAGGAGAAGAGAGGAGAAGGGAGGAGAAGAGAGGAGAAGGGAGGAGAAGAGAGAAGAGAGGAGAAGGGAGGAGAAGAGAGAAGGGAGGAGAAGGGAGGAGAAGAGTGAAGAGTGCAGAACGGAGGAGAAGAGAGAAGAGAGGAGAAGGGAGGAGAAGAGAGAAGAGAGGAGAAGGGAGGAGAAGAGAGAAGAGAGGAGAAGGGAGGAGAAGAGAGAAGAGAGGAGAAGAGAGAAGAGAGAAGGGAGGAGAAGAGAGAAGAGAGGAGAAGGGAGGAGAAGGGAGGAGAAGAGAGAAGGGAGGAGAAGGGAGGAGAAGAGAGAAGAGAGGAGAAGGGAGGAGAAGAGAGGAGAAGGGAGGAGAAGAGAGAAGAGAGGAGAAGGGAGGAGAAGAGAGGAGAAGAGAGGAGAAGGGAGGAGAAGAGAGGAGAAGGGAGGAGAAGGGAGGAGAAGAGAGGAGAAGAGAGGAGAAGGGAGGAGAAGAGAGGAGAAGGGAGGAGAAGAGAGAAGAGAGGAGAAGGGAGAAGAGAGGAGAAGGGAGGAGAAGAGAGAAGAGAGGAGAAGGGAGGAGAAGAGAGGAGAAGAGAGAAGAGAGGAGAAGGGAGGAGAAGAGAGAAGAGAGGAGAAGAGAGGAGAAGGGAGGAGAAGAGAGGAGAAGAGAGGAGAAGGGAGGAGAAGAGAGGAGAAGGGAGGAGAAGAGAGAAGAGAGGAGAAGGGAGGAGAAGAGAGAAGGGAGGAGAAGGGAGGAGAAGAGAGAAGGAGGAGAAGGGAGGAGAAGAGAGAAGAGGAGAAGGGAGGAGAAGAGAGAAGGAGGAGAAGAGAGGAGAAGGTTAGAAGAGAGAAGAGAGGAGAAGGGAGGAGAAGAGAGAAGGGAGGAGAAGGGAGGAGAAGAGAGAAGGGAGGAGAAGGGAGGAGAAGAGAGAAGAGAGGAGAAGGGAGGAGAAGAGAGAAGGGAGGAGAAGAGAGAAGGGAGGAGAAGAGAGAAGGGAGGAGAAGAGAGAAGGGAGGAGAAGGGAGGACTAAATCCCGTCCAAATGTTTTATATAGTATACCTGTTGACTTAAGGGCAGATTTCCACTTAAGGGATTTTTTTCTATACCCCCTTCTCCCTCATGCTTAGCCCCATTGCTTTTGAGATTTTAAGACGTTCGCCCCATTAGTTTGGCGATTTTAAGAACTTTCACCCAATTTATGTCACTTTTAAGACCTTTCGTCCCATTGTGCCCGGACATACGGAGTTTGAAGCAATTTAAGTCATAGGATGAGGGAAAGATATGGGTTCTACTATGCTAGGGAGAGGTGTTTGAGTGAATAGTCGAGTCAGGTTTGCTAATTTAATATAGATGGAAATAAAGCTGGTATCACACGAGCGCTTTTTCCCTCAACATTTATCCTCAACACTGATCTGGCAGCTTATGAGGTAAACATTTATAATAGTTCTGTCATCTAAATTCACCTACCATCAGTCTAGTTTCCGATACCAGAGCAAAATATTTCAGAAATGTTGTCAGAAAAATGCTGATCATCGAATGTTGACTATAAAAGCTCTCGTGTGATACCGGCTTAAGAGTGGTTGAACAACATACATAAGGACAGCAGTCTTAACACAATACCAAAAATCATATGGTTTATATAGGTCACGTACACTCGGTCAAAAAAGTATCTGCACCCCTACTCTGATAACCTGGTGAGTACAGCTTGGTAGTATAAGTTGTAGGTCGTAGGTAGTAGGTCGTAGGTAGTAGGTCGTAGGTAGTAGGTCGTAGGTAGTAGGTCGTAGGTAGTAGGTAGTAGGTCGTAGGTAGTAGGTCGTAGGTAGTAGGTCGTAGGTAGTAGGTCGTAGGTAGTAGGTCGTAGGTAGTAGGTCGTAGGTAGTAGGTCGTAGGTAGTAGGTCGTAGGTAGCATAGGTAGATAGTAGCATAGATGGATATAGCTACAGGTAGATATGCCAACCCTACCAAGCTGTACACACCAGATTATCAGGGTAGGGGGGTGCAGATACTTTTTGGACCGAGTGTACCTAACCTCAATGAGTACTCTATCGTAGTAGAGTGCAATATTAGTAATTAGGTGTATATCGTTTATTGACAACACCTGTTTCAAGAACTTGGATAATGATTAAGAGGGGTCACCTGCTTTTCTTCTGTTTCTCTCCTTTTCTCTCTTTCTTTGGCTTGTATCCATTCGGCCCCATTCAGCCAACTGTTTTAAGACGTTTATCCCCATCCAGGTGTCGATATCTTCCTGGCAAGCGATAGCGAGCCAGCATTGTATGGAGAAATCCGGCTTCGCCGGAGACATTTTGCTATCGAAAAATGTACAAATTTAGCTTGCTATCAAAACAAAAATATATATATGCTGGCTCGCTACCGCTCGCCAGGAAAATATCGACATCTGGATGGGGGTAAACGTCTTAAAACAGTATGCTGAATGGGGCCGAATAGATGCAAGCCAAAGAGAGATGGAGACAAAGAGAAAACAAGCGAGGTGGGCCCCCTTAACCCTTTCCAGATCTGATTACGCATTTATGTTTTGTGATTATTTAAATTAGGAAGGGTATATGGAAGGCTTGACCCTTTTCATTCCCACAGATCCTTCCTAAGCTGCATAACTTCGTCGTCTAATGATAGCCAGAATAAACTGTCAAAATGCGTCATAAACTTCAAAGGGTCAATTAAGACTCCAATATAATATAATTCTCGTAGGATTTAAAAGCTCTCTAACCCTTTCCAGATCTGATTACGCATTCCTCTTCTGTTTTCTGCCTATTATCAGACGATTTTATTCAGATTAGGAAGGGTATATGAAAGTCAGAGGGTTAACTGAGATAGTCTTTACCCTTAGCATCCCCACAGATCCTTCCTAAGCTGACTAAAATCACCCAATAATAGCCAGAAAAAAAAATCTAATTTGCATCATAATCTTCAAAAGGTTAATAATGTGTTCTCTATCTATCTAGCAATTGCCAGATTTCTTGATTCCCGAGAGGGGGGTGGCCACGAATGAATCGTCCCCGTCGAGGCAACCCATTCAATTCTCTAGCTTAACCCCCGATGGGCCGGTTTTCTGGACCACTTTCTCCCTCTTGTTTAGCCCCATTAGTTTTCAGATGTTAAGATGTTTGCCACATTAGTTAGTCGATTTTAAGACTTTTCGCCCCATATCTTTGTAAATGTTGAGACCTTTCGTGCTATTTAGGTGTCGATTTTTTCCCTGGCTACCGAAAAATGTACAAATTAATCTAGAAAGGGGATATAATGTTTTTATTTATTTTTTATTTGATGGTCTAGCGAGGAAACTAGAAAAAGAATGAAGGGTTTATTCTATTACAATACCCGGTGTTTATTACCTTTAGTTGTTTGTTGTTGGTGCCGAGGATACATATGGGTTTTAAGGGGGATGGGCTGGATTTTGTGGCCCACTTCTCCCTCGTCTTTAGCCCCATTAGTTTTCCCTACATGCAAAAATCGCCCAAAAAGTGAACCAAAAGTTAAGGGTGGATGGTCGGTTTGTCTGGCTCCCTTTCTCCTTCATGTTTAACCCCATCAGTTTGTTTAGAAAGCCCGACGATGTCTTGGAATATAGTTGAAAAGCTTGCAGTTCCGTGTTTCATTTTATTAGCGATTATGACAAACATATAATTATAGATAATTGTATACTGTATAATTATAGATAATTGTATAGTGTATAATTATAGATAATTGTATACTGTATAATTATAGATAATTGTATACTGTATAATTATAGATAATTGTATACTGTATAATTATAGATAATTATATACTGTATAATTATAGATAATTATATACTGTATAATTATAGATAATTGTATAGTGTATAATTATAGATAATTATATACTGTATAATTATAGATAATTATATAGTGTATAATTATAGATAATTGTATACTGTATAATTATAGATAATTGTATAGTGTATAATTATAGATAATTGTATACTGTATAATTATACAGTATACATTTTTGGAATTGAAAACCACCCTACTATACCCTGTTCCAAATAGCTAGCCCAGAAATCGTGAGCTCTAACTGTTATAACTCCAAAATGGGCTAGATCATATGGGCTGTACATTTCCACACCTATTTCCTGGCTGACCCTTCCCAAATGGTAGACATATTAGTGCGATTACGCTAGCCATTTGTGAGATACAGAGGTTAGTGGTCGAGTTTTGGTCTGCTCATCTGGCCCGGGGGAGATGGTATATATAAAGGGTACGCCTGGATGCATGGTGGGCGGGCGTTGTAGTGCTCCGCTGCATGTCTGCCTGCGGAAACCGGAGCCTCTCCGGAAGATCTGGGACCTGGGAATCTTAGCTGGGGACCCCAAATGGGCCTGGGTCTCTGGGTTATTGTCCTGGGCGACATAGATGTGTGTGAATTAGTGTTTTGTTTTTGTTTTGTTTTTTGTTGTGTTGTGTTGTCCCTCTTCGGGCTCTGTCTCGAGTCTGCCACCCTAAATAACAAATACAAATAAAAAACAATAATACAAAAATTTATAAACACAAAATAAATATATAAATGGGGTATGTGCCAGAGTGAATAGATAGATAGATAGATTTGGAACAGGAGCAATTTATAGCGAGGCCTTCCCGAGGGTTAAGTGCCCCATTAATTACTCCTTCCATCCGTCTATACATTAGGCTACCATAGCGCAGTTGGAATATATGTACATGCTCAGATTAATATGCCGGATTCGAAACTGCATAATATATCGTAGGCTTGTGCATATTTCTTTAACTGTCTTGATAGCATAATGCATAAGTGCGCGGAATTTCGATGTGAGTATCCTAGGTTCGAGTCCTTGGAGTGCCACATGTATTTGTTGATTTCATTAATTGGGTTTAGAAGTAAAGTTGGTTGGTGGAAAAAGCATAATAATATACAGTATATAGACGGAAGGTGAAGATAAATTTGTGAGAGAGGGCAAATAATGATAGGGGTTGCTACACAGGCGCGACATTCTTGGTTGCCAGTGGGGGGGGGGGCGGGGGGCGGGAGTTAGGGGGAGAGATTAAGGGGAGGCAGACCGTTCTTCTGGACCCCCCTTCTCCCTAATGTTTAGCCCCACTAGTTTTGAGATTATAAGACGTTTGGCCCATTAGTTTGGCGATTTTAACACCTTTTGCCCCATTTCGTTGTCAATTTTAAGACCTTTCCTGCCATTTAGGTGTCGATTATTTCCTGGCGAGCGATAGCGAGCCTGCAATTTCAAGAGGAAGCGGCCTTTGGCCGGGATATTTTTCTACCGAAAAATATACAAATTTATCTCTAGGGGGTGTTTTTCTAAGCTTGATGGAGGTCTAGGGAGGAAACTAAAAAAATATATGAATAAAAGAATTAATAGACCATAGAAACGGCCAGTCTCCCCTTAAATTGGAAAGCTATCGAATGCTGATGGCAAGAACTAAGTGAGGGTGGAGGGTGAAACAGAGAGAGAGAGAGAGTGTGTGTGTGCTACAAGGTATGGTTAGTATCTCAAAGACCTTGAGGTCCTTTCCGAGGAGATATTCGAAGCGGAAAGAGAGAGATTGTGTCCTGCACTACACTCATTACAGAGTGTGCAATAAATTATCTACTTTCTTATTGAACTGCTCTACGGAACAACTACTTACAACTTCTGAAGAAAGTTGGGTCCAGGGAGAACAGATCATATGGTGACCGGTCACTTCAACCAGTAGATCATTTCAACCAGTAGCTCTCAACCAGTACCAGATCAACCAATACGGTTAGGTTAGGTTAGGTTAAGTTAGGTTAGTACTATATTTTGGCACTGGTTTGGTTGGTCTGGGTTAATTTGGCACTGGTTGAGAGCTACTGGTTGAAATGGTCTACTGGTTGAAGTGACATGGAACCAGATCATATATGTGAAATAGTTTCCACAAATACTAGTGCTGACCATGTCTACTTCTAACTTTCAGCCATGGTTAATTGTTGTACTCATATCGAGACTAAACATTTTGCAATAATCCACATTGTTAAACCCTTTAGGCATTTATATACATTAACGTACAGGAGTGAAGCATGGACGTTGTTGGAGAGACATAAATCAAGAGTGAGAGGGGTGGAAATGAGTTACTTGAGAAGTGCGTGTGGAGTTACATGGAGGGATAGACAGACGAATGAGGAAGTACGAGAGAGGTGTGGTGTGGATGCATATGTGCTGGAAAGTGTGAAAAGGAATACCTTCATATGTTTCGACCGTGTGGAACATATGGGGAATGAGAGAATTACTAAGAGAGTGTACGAGAGCGAGGTGGAGGGACAGAGAGGGAGAGGTAGACCGAGAGTGAGGTGGAAGGTTGGAGTTGAGAGGTATATGAGAGAAAGCAGTGTTGGATGGGAGGGGAGAGAGGTGCTTTGGGGCGATTCGTTCGTGTCCAACACTTCGAGGATCATGCCGTCGGGCAATATATACATAGAAACATTCAATGATTTGACCTCGTAGTCGGCGTGATTCCAACGAAAAGAGAGCAAGAGCTCTCAACCGGTTACCATAGCTCTCAACCGATTCCCATAGCTCTCAACCGGTTCCCATAGCTCTCAACCGGTTCCCATAGCTCAGCCTTCTAATTGATGGAATAAACTTTATAGAAAGACCCTGCCAAAAGGCCACTTCATCTTAATTTTCAGACTCGCCATCGCTCACCAGGACACAATCGATACTCGTATGTACCTTACCTTTTGATACCTTTTGATGTGTTCGCCACTCTTCTAGCGGCACCAAGGAGCGCGACGCCCCTCGTTATGGGTGGTGATTTGGTCCAGTAGACTGTTTGAAGCGACAGCTCGCTCCCTTGCGAGGATGGGCTCGTCTGGCACTTTTTGCAGTTCGACATCTAGGGCTCTCTTGAAGTTGTCTAACGAGATGTCCCTCATGTCTCTTACTCGCCGTGGGAGTTTGTTGAAGAGACGTGGGCCTCTGTGTGATAACCAGCCCTCTCGCAGAGAGCCCATAGCACCCCTGTTATTCATCCGGGGGATTTCGCATTCCCAGCCTCTCCTATCACTGAATTTCATGACTATCGGAGTATGTAGGTTTGGTACTAAACCCTCTGCGATTTTCCACGTGTATATTATTAGGTAACGTTCTCTTCTACGTTCCAGTGAGTACAGATTCAGAGCTCTTAAACGCTCCCAATAGTGTAGATGTTTTATCGAACTTATATGCGAAGTGAAATTTCTTTGTACACTCTCTACGTCATTTATTTCACCTGCTTTGTATGGGGATGTTAATACGCTACAGTATTCAAGCCGCGGTAGCACTAGAGATTTGAAGAGCGTTACCATAGGCAATTCACCGCGTGTTTTAAAAGTACGCAGAATCCAACCCGTTAGACGTTTCGCAGCCGCCACTTTGACCTGGTTATGTACTTTGAAACCCATATTTTCAGACATTAATACCCCAAGGTCTTTCACACTGTCTTTCCGTTCTATTATGTGGTTAGATTCTGTTAAGTAATTTGTAATTTCTTTAACACCATTATTATCTCCGTACCGTATTAATTGGAATTTTTCCTCATGTGGTATGAAAAGCCTTACAGTTGACAACAAACTGGGGCAATAAGTCATAATAAAGCCAAACTAATGGAGTGACCGTGTTAAAGTCTCGAAAGTAAAATGGGGCTAAGCATGAGGGAGAAGGGGGTCCAGAATAAAAGCCCTTAATACGGCCGTCATAATGAATAACTAATTACAATAGAGGAAGGTAAATAAGAATTGAAGATCAAAGAGATTATCCTGAAAGCTTAATGATGAAAAGTATATTGATGTCTTTCTTTCTCTGTCTGTCTGTCTGGCTGTGTGTGTGTGTGTGTCTCTCTCTCTCTCTCTCTCTCTCTCTCTCTCTCTCTCTCATTTAATCTCCTCCGGACCCTTCCAAATTTATCTTCCTCCAAACAATTAATCATTCCCTTTTGAGACCAGTATAATCCTCCTCCCCTCCTTCTCCTCCCCCTCCCTCCCTCCATATATTACTTTCAGTTTCTGTTTGCTGTTAATTCATGGGGGGAGGGGAGATTTTCTGGCCCCCCCTTCTCCCTCATATTTAGTCCCATTAGTTTTGATATTATTGGACGTTTCGCCCATTAGTTTGGCGATTTTAGGACCTTTCGGCCTAATTTCATTGTACAATTTATGACTGTTCGTGTCATTTAGGAAGGAGCGTTAGCGAGCCTGTAATTTTAAGAGGAACCGGACTTTAAAAGATAAATAAATACGCCTATCCCCCCTTAACCCTTTGTTTGGTGTTAATACGCCTATCCACCCTTAACCCTTTGTTTGGTGTTAATACGCCTATCCACCCTTAACCCTTTGTTTGGTGTTAATACGCCTATCCACCCTTAACCCTTTGTTTGGTGTTAATACGCCTATCCACCCTTAACCCTTTGTTTGGTGTTAATACGCCTATCCCCCCTTAACCCTTTGTTTGGTGTTAATACGCCTATCCACCCTTAACCCTTTGTTTGGTGTTAATACGCCTATCCACCCTTAACCCTTTGTTTGGTGTTAATACGCCTATCCACCCTTAACCCTTTGTTTGGTTTGGTGTTAATACGCCTATCCCCCCTTAACCCTTTGTTTGGTGTTAATACGCCTATCCACCCTTAACCCTTTGTTTGGTGTTAATACGCCTATCCCCCCTTAACCCTTTGTTTGGTGTTAATGCGCCTATCCACCCTTAACCCTTTGTTTGGTGTTAATACGCCTATCCACCCTTAACCCTTTGTTTGGTGTTAATGCGCCTATCCACCCTTAACCCTTTGTTTGGTGTTAATACGCCTATCCACCCTTAACCCTTGTTTGGTGTTAATACGCCTATCCACCCTTAACCCTTTGTTTGGTGTTAATGCGCCTATCCACCCTTAACCCTTTGTTTGGTGTTAATACGCCTATCCCCCCTTAACCCTTTGTTTGGTGTTAATACGCCTATCCCCCCTTAACCCTTTGTTTGGTGTTAATACGCCTATCCCCCCTTAACCCTTTGTTTGGTGTTAATACGCCTATCCACCCTTAACCCTTTGTTTGGTGTTAATACGCCTATCCACCCTTAACCCTTTGTTTGGTGTTAATACGCCTATCCACCCTTAACCCTTTGTTTGGTGTTAATACGCCTATCCACCCTTAACCCTTTGTTTGGTGTTAATACGCCTATCCCCCCTTAACCCTTTGTTTGGTGTTAATACGCCTATCCCTCCTTAACCCTTTGTTTGGTGTTAATACGCCTATCCACCCTTAACCCTTTGTTTGGTGTTAATACGCCTATCCACCCTTAACCCTTTGTTTGGTGTTAATTTAAGCTGCTTTTGATGTTTCACTATTTCAGGAATATGTTTGTAATTGTGTTTCGGCTGATGATTATTTATTGGTGTAGGGTTGTCGACCATTGCAAACCAAGATATCACATTGTTTATTGGTGTAGGGTTGTCGACCATTGCAAACCAAGATATCACATTATTTATTGGTGTAGGGTTGTCGACCATTGCAAACCAAGATATCACATTGTTTATTGGTGTAGGGTTGTCGACCATTGCAAACCAAGATATCACATTGTTTATTGGTGTAGGGTTGTCGACCATTGCAAACCAAGATATCACATTGTTTATTGGTGTAGGATTGTCGACCATTGCAAACCAAGATATCACATTGTTTAGTTTGAATGGGGTGTAAAGAGCAAACAAGACAAAGGAAATATATATATATATATATAATGTATATATACAGTATATATATAAAGAGAGAGAGAGATTTACATAGATACACTAACCACACAGACCTTATATACGATCCCAGCGAGGTGGTCAGGACTTAATTCTAGTAGAGATAGCTAACCCGAGAGTAAGGGACAGTGGAAGGAAAGGATAGCAAAGAAGAAGGAGAGAGAGAGAGAGAGAGATACATAGATACACTGACCACACAGACCTTAAATACGATCCCAGCGAGGTGATCAGGACTTAATTCTAGTAGAGATAGCTAACCCGAGAGTAGGGGACAGTGTACAAAGGAGTACAAAGGAGTACAAAGGAAATCAAGCAACAACAGATCTAGTGACCCTTCTAGGTTGCTTGTCCTCCAAAACACTGAGGATCAAGTGTCCAAACAGTGGTTTAGAGTGGGTAAGGGAACATTGGAAAGGGAACTACTGCCCTGCCACTAATGTGGCAGGACTAGGAAGTTAGTAGGGGACATATGGGTTAGTAACTGAGGGGAGGATAAAGTTATTCATTTACAAACGCAGTCAGTCGCGGGTTTGATGCGAGATATTTGTCTAGGCGGAATTTAAATGAATCAACGGTGCTGCAGTCTATAACGTCTCGGGGAAGCCCATTCCACAAGTTGACAACTCGATTGAAGAAGAAATTCTTAGATTCGTGAGTTAAAAGATTTACCAATAATTTTGCAACCGTTTCCCCGCGTGTAATTAGATTGGTCGATAGTGAAGTACTTACTACAGTTCATATTGTCGATGCCTTTGATGATTTTGAACACTTGAATTAAGTCGCCTCTTAATCTGCGCTGGGTTAAAGGAAATAGATTTAATTCTCTAAGACGCTCTTCGTATGGTTTGTTCTTTAGGCTAGGTATCATTTTGGTAACTCTACGTTGAACTCGTTCTAGCTTGTTTATATCTTTTTGGTAATAAGGGCACCAGGATTGAACGCAGTATTCCAGAAGAGGGCGGACTAAGGAATTGTAAAGGGTTAGGATAATTTCTTTGGATTTATGCTCAAATGACCTGCCTATAAAGCCAATTATTTTGTTTGCCTTCTTAACAACTTCTGAACATTGTTGACTCGGTTTTAGGTTACTCGATATTGTTACTCCCAGATCAGTTTCTCTGTTTACATTCTTAAGCTGAGTGCCATTCATCGAATAGTTTGCTTTCTCATTTACGTATCCGACATGTAGTACTTTACATTTATCCGCATTGAAACTCATTTGCCAAATTTGGGCCCAACATGACAATTTATCTAGATTGTGTTGCATATCGTCAACTTGTTCTTTTGAGAGTACGCTATTTGCAATTTTTGTATCGTCAGCAAATTTTGAGATTGTGCAGGTGAGACCCTCATCTATGTCGTTGATGTAAATTAGAAAGAGAATTGGTCCTAGTACCGATCCCTGGGGTACCCCGCTACTTACATTGGTCCATTTAGATGCCTTACCGTTTATGACTACCCTTTGCTTTCTGTTGCTGAGCCAATTTTCTATCCATTTCAACACACCGTCTTGTATTCCATGCGCTTTTAGTTTTAGAAGTAAACGTTTGTGGGGAACTTTGTCAAAGGCCTTTTGAAAATCAAGGTATATAATATCTACAGCTTTACTCTCATCGTAGAGGTTGAGGATATCGTGGAAGAAGTCTAAGAGGTTTGTTAAACAGGAACGTTTTTTACGAAAGCCGTGTTGAGTATCTTTAAGTATGTTATTTTCCTCTAAGTGATTTACGAGTCTGTCTCGTATGACCGTTTTCTAGCATTTTACATACAACTGAGGTTAAGCTAATTGGACGATAGTTACTGGGTAGGGATTTGCTGCCTTTTTTGAATATCGGTGTTTACGTTGGCTAGCTTCCACTGATCAGGCATAGTTCCAGACTGCAAGGATTTATTGAATAGTAATGTCAGTGGTTTGGAGAGCTCATTCTTAGCTTCCTTTAGAACTCTAGGCGAGATTGTATCAGGTCCTGGCGTTTTATTTACCTTGAGTTTATCTAAACAATTCAATACTTCTCTCTCTGTAACGGTGATATTGCTTAGAACATCTGAATTATCAATCTGAATCGGCGATGGTGTAGGGATATCACTGAGGTCTTCTGTTGTAAAAACTGATGCAAAGAAGGTATTGAGGGCATTACTCATTTGTACTTCGTCTTTGGTGTATTCTCCTTTTTCATCGACTAACGGTCCAACAGTTGAAGTAACTACTTTTTTCTTTCTGATATAACTATAGAATTCTTTCGGGTTTGTTTTACTTTGATTCGCAATATGTAACTCTAAGGTCTTTTTACTTTGCTTAATTAACTTTTGGCTTTGCGTCGTAGCTCTACAAATTTCACACCCGTTCTTCGTCATTTTGTGAGGATTTTAATCTATCATTAGCAAATTTTTTAGCAAGCAGGCAGTTTGAAATATCTTTATTCCACCATTTGGGCTTATTATTATGGCCTGGACGCCGTATTTTCGATGGTATGCAGTCTTGCACTGCTTTTAGGTAAGTGGTTTCGAATAACTTCCAAGATGTATTTATGTCGTTATTGTTAATTAAAAAGCTCCAGTCAGTTTCTTTAAACATAGCTCTAAGTTTATGGAAGTTTGCTTTCTTGAAATTAGGGACTTTTTCGATGCTACTATTTGGTTCGTTACTAGTAAACTTTAAAGTGAAAGTTATCGTACGATGGTCGCTGTTACTGAATTCATCACCAACATTCAAATTCTCTATCAATTCTTTCTTTTGTTGCAAGTACAATGTCAAACGTTATTACCACGGGTCGGCATTCGAACAAATTGATAAAGCGAACTCTCTTGCAAGTTCGTATACAAGTCATGTCCGGAGTGTGAAGTAAGAGTATCGCCCCACTTGGTCACAGGTAAATTAAAGTCGCCAAAAATTACGGTATCTTGTGAGTTACTTACATCTGCAATTTGTTCGTAAATTTCTCGGTCAGTTTGCACTGATTGAGCTGGAGGTCTGTATATTAACGCAAGTATTATTTTTGTACCTTTATTATTCTTTATTAGCACAAAAGATGTGTCGACGTTCACAATTTGAGGTTTTGACAAGAGGGTCGGGTTAAGACTTTCTTTGATATAAAATAAAACGCCACCTCCATTTTTATTTATTCGGCTGTTCTCAAACATTACATAACCGGGAAGTGAATACTCTGCTAAAAAGTCTCTATCTTGTGTATTGAGCCAAGATTCTGTTATGCCAATCACATCATAATTTTCTGTAAACACTAGTTCCTCTAATCTGAAAATTTATTGCGTATGCTACGAGCGTTTGCATAGAAAACCTTTAAAGTTGCGGTTTTAGAACTCGCAGATCGTTCTTTCACATTTTTTTGTTCGGATCTACATTTACATTCATAGCATATTGTCCTCGGTCCCTCGGTCGTTATCCCTGACGGTTTTGAATTTGGGTCGTGTTTGGATCTTTATCCAAATTCGCGGTTCTTAACGGATTAGATTTAATTCCTTGTAGATTGCGTCCTCTTTGAAGGAAAAAAACAAAGAAGTATAGAGAGAGAGAAGGAGGGGATTTTACATAGACACTGACACACAGACCTTATATACATCCCAGGAAGGTGGTCAGACTTAAGGAAGAAATAGCAAACGAGAGGGAGAGAGGAGAAAGAGATAGACAGGAAGGTAGAAGAGAGAGAGAGTGAGAGTGAGTGGAGATGAAAGGAGAGAGAGTGAGAGAGAGAGAGAGAGAGAGAGAGAGAGAGAGAGAGAGAGAGAGCAAAGGGAATAGTATGGCTATGTTTGGTCAAAGAGAATATTTGATCAGACTGGGCGATATGGTACGAACACCACTCGCAATCCAAGTTCATTTTTGTGTGTATTATTATCATTATTATTAATATACAGTATATATATATATATATATATATATATATATATATACTGTATACATATTTTGTTTTCCGGAAAAGGAAGGTGCATATGATTACTGGGTATATAGTGCTTTAGCTTTATATTTGGTGATTTACTTTCTGTTATAATAGTAGGGATATTATAGGTGAACAGTGTCTTAGAAATGATAATGGGAAGAATGTGTATGCAGAAAATGAAATCAGAGAAGCATGGAAGGTACACTATGAACGATTGCTAAATGTAGAGTTTGAATGGGATAAGGAACAGCTTAGTATCGAAAAACCAATATCTGGGCCCCCTCCTTTGATAGCACCAGCTGTAGTGAGCGACGCAATCAATAAAATGAAGGACGGTAAAGCTCCAGGTTTCTCCGACATTGTCGCTGAGATGATAAAAGCCTCAGGGGAGATTGGTGTAAACTTGGTCACTGAGTTGATAAACACCATTATTAAAGATGAGAAAATCCCAGAGGATTGGCTCAAAAGTGTAATAGTAAATATATACAAAGGAAAAGGGGTGCGCTAGATAGAGGAAATAATAGGGGCCTGAAAATGCTTGACCAAATCATGAAGGTCTGTGAGAGAGTCCTTGAGGGTTTGATCAGGCAAAGCATCTCTATTGATGATATGCAGTTTGGTTTTATGCCAGGACGTGGTACAACCAATGCTATCTTCATAGTCAGGCAGATACAGGAAAGATACTTACTAAAAGGCAGGGATCTTTACTTTGTGTTTGTGGACCTGGAGAAGGCCTTTGATAGGGTGCCTAGAGATGTTGTGCAGTGGGCTATGAGGAAACTTGGTGTGGAAGAGTGGCTGGTGCGTGGTGTGATAATGAAGATGTATGAGGATTCGCGAAGTTCGGTGAGGGTGAAGGGTGTACCGAGTGATGAGTTCGCAGTCCGTGTTGGAGTTCATCAGGGTTCAGTGTTAAGCCCCCTCCTCTTTATTATGGTCTTGGAGGCGCTGTCTAGAGCTTTTAGAGGCGGACTCCCGTTGGAACTGTTTTATGCAGACGATTTAGTCCTAATAGCTGACAGTATGCAGGATGCTGAGACCAAATTCAGAGAGTGGAGAGAGGGCATGGCGAGCAAGGGTTTAAGAGTCAATATTAACAAAACCAAGGTTATGCATTGTAGATTGAGACGAGGCAATGTGGAACAGAGTGGTGCATACCCATGTACGGTGTAAGGAAAGGGAGTGGGCGTTAACTCAATTCAATGTAGCATCTGTCGATGTTGGGTACACCATGGGAGTAAGCGCTGTAGTAGAATAAAGGGGCCCCTGCCGAAGGATAAGTCAGAAATAGAGAAATTTGAGTGCGTAGTGTGCAAAGACGAGCTTGTGTTAAGTGATGATCCTGTGGCTGTGAATTTTGGAAATGAGTCTTTGGAGCTGGTGAACAAGTTTTGTTACCTAGGAGATACCATCTCTGCCGGTGGTGGGGCCGAGGCTGCCACTGTTGCTAGAATTAGGTGTGGCTGGGGGAAGTTCAGAGAATTGATGCCAATCCTGACCATGAAAAGAATGCCTCTCCCTCTGAAGGGAAAGGTGTATGCCTCATGTGTTAGAAGTGCAGTGACGTATGCCTCAGAAACATGGGCCGTTAAAGTAGAGGATGTCAACAGAATGGAGCGTAATGAGATGAGAATGGTGAGATGGATGTGTGGGGCCAGGCTACAGGATAGAATAACAAATGTTGAGCTGGAGAGACGTTTAGGTATAAAGAGTATTAGCGAGGTGATGTGTACAAGTAGACTGGGATGGTATGGACATGTGGAGAGAATGGATGAACAAAATTGGGTGAAAAAATGCAGGTCTGTGATTGTGGAGGGAGCTGCACCAAGGGGTGGACCGAGGAAGACCTGGGATCGGACTATATGTGCCGATCTCAAATCCAAGAACTTGACAAGTGAAGCAGCCCTTTACAGGGTTGCCTGGAACACCGCCATTAGGACAAGAGACTGAAACTGCACTTATGTGTGGAACACTCAGTCTTAAAATTTTATGTATGTAATAGATGGGCTTAACCCCCTTGTGGATCTGGATGCGCTCTGACAGTTTATTCTGGCTTTCAGGAGACGCTTTTTATACATCTGTGAGCCCAAAAGGGTAAAGACTATCTCAATAAACTCAAACTTCCACATACCCCTCCTAATCTTAACGAAATCGTCTAATATTAGCCAGAATATAATGTCAAAACGCTGCATGATACTCACAGGGTTAATGCTACCAATATATCTTCATACTTATTTTTTCCTATGTGTATGAAGGAGAAAAAAAAACAAAGCTGCCTATAACAAGTGCTTCCCCCCCAAAAAAAAAAAAATAAAAAAAAAAAATATTATAAATACAAAACAAAAAAGTTGAAAGAGTGATAGAGAGTCAAATTCAAGGAACGTACGGAGCTTGAAGTAGTTTAAGCCATAGGATGAGGGAAAGATAGATTATTTAGAGAGAGTTCAAGAGTTTACTTGTTGAATGGAAGACAGACTGGACAAATCGGTTCACTCTTAGGTTAGAACGTTAGAAAGTCGGACAGGATAGGCAGGTTCTACATACTTTCCGTAAGGGAGGAAGTATATACACTGGGAAAGCTATGAAGAACACTGATTATCGTAATAGGAGAGAGAGAGAGAGAGATGCAACATTGCGGCGTATAAAGAGTACTTGTAGAGAATTAGTAAGAGGTGGAGAGCTGATGAGACGAAATATTTATGCATGTAACTTATGTGTATGTGTGTGTGTGTGTGTGTGTTTGAGTTTGTGTGCTTAAGTGTGCGTGTTTGTGTGTGTGCGTTTGAATTTGCGTTTGTGTTTGTGTGTGTGCGTGTGTGTATTCCTGCTGAACACAATATAGCTTTTAGTTTGATTGGTGTATATTCTCAAAACAAAAACTGTTCTTGAACGCCTACAGTTAAGACAGCTATTAATGAAACGATCAATTGTGAGATTCACCTCCCTTCTCTCTCTCTCTCTCTCTCTCTGTAAAGGTGAATGCCTCCCGACTGATTTTCCATAAGAATAGGTCCAATTGTCGGGCTTGTGACCGTTACTTCTAACAAAATTAACGATTACATGCAATTTGTCGCGCATTGTCACCAACATTTCTGTGACTATTATATCGACAACCTCCATCAAATTTAAGGTCCAGCCACTCCGACCAAGTTCAAGTACGTGGAACCATTCGATGACATGCCTGCGAGAGTTGTCGTAGGCACAATTGACAAGTTTTTGGCGATAAATTGCAGACGTCAATCGAAAATAAGTGAATCACAACAATAGGTGTGTTATTGCCAGCAGGTGGTCAGGTACCACTTCACAGATCAGTTTACCCAAATTTGGAAATTAGCAAGAAGTAGTGATGCACCTGCGATACCGGTTTGTATATATATAGTATGTCTCTTTCACACACATACACAAAATATGGTTCAGTTCCATCGTGCTTGATGGGGGGCTGGTAGTTACAAAGGTTTTCATTGTGTACAAAGCTTGTTCCCTTGCCCTATTCTGTATGTCTGAATCCCCACCCCACCCCCACCCCAGCCCCACCCCATGGCCCCTCCAACAACCCCCATTTGTACACGCAGAGAGAGCGAGAGAGAGAGAGAGAATTTTACATAGATACACTGGACACACCGATCTTACGATCCATACGAGGTGCGCAGGACTTAATCCTAATAGCGATAAGCAAACCCTAAGAGAAAGTGGAAGGAAAGGATAGCAAAGATGAAGGCTGTCTCCCCACCCTCCCCTCCCTCCGGCAATGGGCCGTACATGAAAATAGTTAGAAGTGAATAACCTTGTAGTTCTTGGAAATCGCCTGAAGGAATTTATATAATATTTAAAAATGGAAAGGAAAAGGCATGCCCACCTTCCCTTTTTTTTTTTTTTTTTTTTCCCCCTTTTTCCAACTGAAAACGTTTTCATTTCCTTTTCCGCCAGGTTCTCTTATCAGTGATCAGCTTCTACTGCAAGACCAACTTTTTTCTCAACTTTTCTGTGATCTGTGTCTAACCTTTTTTTAAAATGTTTATATCGAGTCACTGTCTATAACTTCATTAGGGAGCTTATTACACTCATTAATTCTACTGTGGGTGAAGAAATTTTTTAGTTATGTCTAAGGTTCGCTTTCCGGCCTGTTAGTTTTAATTTGTTTTCCCTCTTGTGGAACCTTCTTTGGCTATCTTTAAATAGATTATTAGAATTTACGGTTACTAAAGCCTTTTAGTATCTTAAAAACATACACTAAATCAGCTTGTTCCCCTTATTCTCCGTTTCTTAAGCGAAAACAGGGCGAGTGTCTCTTAATCTCCCTCATTGTATGGGGGCTTATTTCCTAAGAGCGAGGGCTTAACGTTGGTTGCTCTACGCTGACAACGGATTCTAGTGTTCTTCGCTGTCTTTTTTTAAGTCGGGAGACCAAAACTGCACAGCATACTGCCAGATGTGTGCCTCTACAAGACTTTTATAATATTGGGACAAACTCTGTCTTTACTCTGACAATGAAAATTTCTCTCCTTATGAAAACCTAGCGCTCTATTTGCTTTGTTAGATGCTGCGGTGCATTGGCTTTGTAAGATTTTAAGATTTTTCATTGATAAGCACTCCTAGGTATTTTATCTGTGATACTGCTCTTATCTCGTTTTCTCCATTCATATGG
>CM064562.1:36256957-36264457 GCA_032716605.1 Paralithodes platypus
GAAAGGATAGCAAGAGATACGAGATAGAGAGAGAGGAGACGTGGAGCGGAGAGAAGAGAATAGAGATCAGAAGTATTTTTAATAGATACACTACACTGACCACACAGACCTTATATACGATCCCAGCGAGGTGGTCAGGACTTTAATTCCTAGTAGAAATAGCTAACCCGAGAGATAAAGCGGACAGTTTGGAAGGAAAGGATAGCCAAAGAGAGTAGAATAGAGAGATGAGAGAAAGGGAGATGAGAGAGAGAGAGAGAAGAGAGGATTGAGATAGAGAGAGAGAGGTAGGAGATTTTAGAGTGACAGAGGGGGGTCGAGATGTGCGGAGAATGAGATGGAGGATACTGGCAGATTCATCTGAGACGTGAGAGAGCCCATGAATCGAGAGAGAGAAGGGAGAGCAAAAGGCGAATTAGTCTGGCTATGTATGTTTAGGGTCAACAGAGAATATGTGATCAGACTGGGCGATATGGGTACGGTATACACCCACTCGCAATCCAGTGTTTACATTTTTGTGTGGAGTGATTATCATTATTATTAAATTACAGTATATATTATAGTAAATATATATATCTATATATATGATATAACTGTATACATATTTTGTTTCCGGAAAATAAGGAAGGTGCATATGATTACTGGGATATATAGTGCTTTAGCTTTATATTTGTTGATTTACTTTCCTGTTATAATAGTAGGGATATTACTAGCGTGAACAGTGGTTCTTAGAAATGATGAATAGGCGAAGAATGTGTATGCAGAAAATGACAATCAGAGTAAGCATGGAAGGTACACTATGAACGATTGCCTAAATGTAGATGTTTGAATGGGATAAGGAACAGCTTAGCCTATCGAAAAACCAATACTCTGGGCCCGCCTCCTTTGAGTAGCACCAGCTGTAGTGAGCGACGCAATCAATAAAATGAAGGACGGGTATTTTAAAGCTTCCAGGTTTCTCCGACATTTGTGCGACCTTTGAGATGATAAAAGCCTTCAGGGGAGATTGGTGTGAAACGTGGTCACTAGAGTTTGATAAACAAACCATTATTAAGATGAGAAAATCCCAGAGGATTGGCTCCAAAAGTGTAATAGTAAATATATACAAATGAAAAGGGGCTGCTGTTGAGCTAGATAGAGGAAATATAGAGGGCCTGAAAATGCTTTACCAAATCATGAAGGTCTGTGAGAGAGTCCTTGAGGGTTTGACTCAGGCAAAGCCATCTCTATTTGATGATGATGCAGTTTGGTGTTTATGCCAGGATCGTGGTACAACCAATGCTCAACCTTCATAGTCAGGCAAGAATACAGGAAAGATTACTTACTAAAAGGCAGGAGATCTTTACTTTGTGTTTGTGGACCTGGAGAAGGCCTTTGATAGGGTGCCTAGAGATGTTGTGCAGGTGGGCTATGAGGAAACTTGGTGTGGAAGAGTGGCTGGTGCGGTGGTGTGGATGAATGAAGATGTATTGAGGATTCGCGAAGTTCGGGTGAGGGTGAAGAAGGGTTTGTACAGAGTAGAGTGATGAGTTCGCAGTCCGTTGTTGGAGTTCCATCAGGGTTCAGTGTTTTGAAGCCATCCTCTTTATTATGGTCTTGGAGTGCGCTTTGTCTAGAGCTTTTTTAGAGGCGGACTCCCGTTGGAACTGTTTTCATGCAGGACGATTTAAGTCCTAATAGCTGACAGCTATGCCAGGATGCTGCGACCAAATTCAGAGAGTGGATGAGAGGGCATGGCGAGCAAGGGTTTTTTTAACGAGTGCAATATTGAACAAAACCAAGGTTATGCATTGTAGAATTGAAGACGAGGCAATGTGGAACAGACGTGGTGCATACCCATGTTCAGATGTAAGAAAGGGGAGTGGGCGTTAACTCAATTCAATGTAGCATCTGTCCCGATGTTTGGGTACACCATGGGAGTACGCGCTGTAGTAGAATAAAGGGGAGGCCCCTTCCGAAGAGATAAGTCAGAAATAGAGAAATGTTGAGTGCGTAGTGGGCAAAAGACGAGCTTGTGTTAAGTGATGATCCGTGTTGGCTGGTGAATTTTTGGAAAGGCAGTCTTTGGAGCTGCGTGAACAAGTTTTTGTTACCTAGAGATACCATCTCTGCCGGTGGTGGCGGCGCGAGGCTGCCCACTGTTGTTGCCTAGAATTAGGTGTGGCTGGGGAAGTCCCAGAGAATTGATGCCAATACTGGGGGACCATGAAAAGAATGCCTCTCCCTCTGAAGGGAAAGGTGTATGCACTCATGTGTTAGAAGTGGCCGTGACGTATGCCTCAGAACCATGGGCCGTTTTAAAGTAGAGGATGTCAACAGCAATGGAGCGTATAATGAGATGAGGAATGCGTGAGATGGATGTGGCTGAGGGCCAGGCTACAGGATAGAATAACAAATGTTTGAGACTGGAGAGACGTTTAGGTATAAAGAGTGATTGAGCGAGGGGCTGCGGTGATGGTGTTACAAGTATGGACTGGTGAATGGTGATGATCGCGACATGTGGAGATGAATGGCAAATGATTGACAACAAATTGTGGTTTGAAAAAATGCAGCGAGAGTCAGTACTCTGGTGATTGTGGAGGGAGCTAGCTTAGCTTTTGCTGTTCTTTGCACCAACCCAAGGCGTGGTATGGACCGAGGAGGAAAAACGGAAGGAAAGACCCTGGGATCGGACTATTGTATGTTGCCGCCGAGCTCAAATCCAAGAACTTGAGCAAGTGAGGAGCAGCCCTTTACTAGGCGTTCTGCCTGGGAAACACCTGCCATTAGGACAAACGAAACTATGGAAACTGACACTGTGCATACCTTTGAGTGTGGGACACTCAGGCTCGGTTAAAATCTTTAATTGTAATGTAATAGATGGGGCTTAACCCCCTTGTGGCTATCGGGATGCGCTCTCGACAGTTTATTCTGGCTTTCAGGGAGACGGAGGAGACGTTTTTCTTTTTATACATCTGTGGCCCAAAGAAGGGTTGTTAATATTATTTGTATCTTTTTAATAATTTTATATTAATTTAAATTAATTTTGGGAAAGACTATCTCAATTAATAAACTCAAAACTTCCACATACCCCTACCTAATGCTTAACGAAAGTGCGTCTAATATTGTAGCCAAAGGTAATATTAATTGTCAAAAACGGCTCTGCAATGATACTCACAGGGGTTTTTTTATAGTTAATGCCTACCCAAGTATATCTTCATTACTTATTTTTCCTATGTGTAATTATTTTGAAGGAGGAGGGGAAAACAAAAAACAACAACTGTCTATAACAAGTGCTTCCCCCCCAAAAAAAAAAAATATATAAAAAAAAAAAATATTATAAATACAAAACAAAAAAGTTGAAAGAGTGATAGAGAGTCAAATTCAAGGAACGTACGGAGCTTGAAGTAGTTTAAGCCATAGGATGAGGGAAAGATAGATTATTTAGAGAGAGTTCAAGAGTTTACTTGTTGAATGGAAGACAGACTGGACAAATCGGTTCACTCTTAGGTTAGAACGTTAGAAAGTCGGACAGGATAGGCAGGTTCTACATACTTTCCGTAAGGGAGGAAGTATATACACTGGGAAAGCTATGAAGAACACTGATTATCGTAATAGGAGAGAGAGAGAGAGAGAGATGCAACATTGCGGCGTATAAAGAGTACTTGTAGAGAATTAGTAAGAGGTGGAGAGCTGATGAGACGAAATATTTATGCATGTAGCTTATGTGTATGTGTATGTGTATGTGTGTGTGTGTGTGTGTGTGTTTGAGTTTGTGTGCTTAAGTGTGCGTGTTTGTGTGTGTGCGTTTGAATTTGCGTTTGTGTTTGTGTGTGTGCGTGTGTGTATTCCTGCTGAACACAAGATAGCTTTTAGTTTGATTGGTGTATATTCTCAAAACAAAAACTGTTCTTGAACGCCTACAGTTAAGACAGCTATTAATGAAACGATCAATTGTGAGATTCACCTCCCTTCTCTCTCTCTCTCTCTCTCTCTCTCTCTCTCTGTAAAGGTGAATGCCTCCCGACTGATTTTCCATAAGAATAGGTCCAATTGTCGGGCTTGTGACTTTTGCTTCTAACAAAATTAACGATTACATGCAATTTGTCGCGCATTGTCACCAACATTTCTGTGACTATTATATCGACAACCTCCATCAAATTTAAGGTCCAGCCACTCCGACCAAGTTCAAGTACGTGGAACCATTCGATGACATGCCTGCGAGAGTTGTCGTAGGCACAATTGACAAGTTTTTGGCGATAAATTGCAGACGTCAATCGAAAATAAGTGAATCGCAACAATAGGTGTGTTATTGCCGGCAGGTGGTCAGGTACCACTTCACAGATCAGTTTACCCAAATTTGGAAATTAGCAAGAAGTAGTGATGCACCTGCGATACCGGTTTGTATATATATAGTATGTCTCTTTCACACACATACACAAAATATGGTTCAGTTCCATCGTGCTTGATGGGGGGCTGGTAGTTACAAAGGTTTTCATTGTGTACAAAGCTTGTTCCCTTGCCCTATTCTGTATGTCTGAATCTCCACCCCACCCCCCACCCCACCCCCACCCCATGGCCCCTCCAACAACCCCCATTTGTACACGACAGAGAGAGAGAGAGAGAGAGAGAGAGAGAGAGATTTACATAGATACACTGGCCACACAGATCTTACGACCCCTACGAGGTGACCAGGACTTAATCCTAATAGAGATAGCAACCCTAAGAGAAAGTGGAAGGAAAGGATAGCAAAGATGAAAGCTCTCTCCCAACCCCTCCGCTCCCTCCGGCAATTTGCCGTACATGAAAATAGTTAGAAGTGAATAACCTTGCAGGGCTTGGAAATCGCCTGAAGGAATTTATAGTATAGTTAGAAATGGAAAGGAAAGGCATGCACATCTTCACTTTTTTTTTTTTTTTTTCCCCTTTTCCAACTGAAAACGTTTTCATTTCCGCCAGGTTCTCTTATCAGTGATCAGCTTCTACTGCAGACCAACTTTTCTGTGATATGTGTCTAACCTTTTTTTAAATGTGTATATCGAGTCACTGTCAATAACTTCATTAGGGAGCTTATTCCACTCACTAATAATACTCTGGGTGAAGAAATTATTAGTTACCGTATGTCTAGTTTCGCTTTCCTGCCTGTTAGTTTTAATTTGTTTCCTCTTGTGGAACCTTCTTTGGCTATCTTAAATAGATTATTAGAATTTACGTTACTAAAGCCTTTTAGTATCTTAAAACACTATCAGCTGTCCCCTTATTTTTCGTTTCTTAAGCGAAAACAGGTCGAGTTCTCTTAATCTCTCATTGTATGGCTTATTTCTAAGGGAAGGGATTAACTTTGTTGCTCTACGCTGAACGGATTCTAGTTTCTCTGTCTTTTTTTAAGTAGGGAGACCAAAACTGCACAGCATACTCCAGATGTGGCCTCACAATACTTTTATATAGTGGTACAACTATGTCTTTACTATGACAATGAAAATTTCTTTTAATGAAACCTAGCGCTCTATTTGCTTTGTTAGATGCTGCGGTGCATTGGCTTGTAGATTTTAGATTTTCATTGATAAGCACTCCTAGGTCTTTTATCTGTGATACGCTCTTTATCTTTTCTCCATTCATATAGTATTCGTATTTGTTGTTTCGGGATCCTATTTGTAGTATCAGGCATTTGTTTACTGCCAATCTGCCAATTTTCTGACCACTCTGATATCTTGTTTAAATCTGATTGCAGGCTACTTCTATCGCTTTCTGATATTATTGAATTTCCTATTTTAGTGTCATCGGCGAATTTGGAAATTATGTTATTAATGCCGTTGTCTAAATCATTAATATATATTATGAATAATAATGGGCCCAGAACTGAACCCTGTGGGACTCCACTAGTCACCGGAGTCCATTCTGATTCCACTCCATTAATAATTACTCTTTGTTTTCTTTCGCTTAACCAATTCCTTATCCAATTAAGTGTTTTTTTTTTTTTTTTTTTTTTTTTCTATGTGATTGAGGGAGGCAAAAGGCATAACTGCCTATAGCGAGTGCCTCCCCCATAGTTGAAAGAGTGACAGGGCCAAAATCAAGGGACGTTCGAGCCAAAATGCCTGGACACACGGAGCTTGAAGCAATTTAAGTCATAGGAAGAGGGAAAGACTGATTCTGGGAGAGAGTTCCAGAGCTCAGATGTTGAGTAGAAGAAAGTTTGAGAGTAACGTTTCACTCTTGGGTTGGAGCGTTTGACAGTGTAGGTGTGGGATTGAGTTGCCAGACGGGCACCACGTGGCCTACGTAAAGGAGGTGGTATGCACTGGGATAGCCTCTGAGGAACACTGATTATTATAGTAGCGATAGAATAGCGAGAGAGATGCAACATTGCGGCGGAGAGAGAGAGATTGCAGAGAGTTGGTGAGTGGACGGGAGTTAATGATACGAAAGGCCTTCCTTTCAACTTTGTCTAGGAGAGCGTGTGAGAGGAACCTCCCCACACATGTGAACAATACTCAAATACAAGGGCGCACTATGCCCCTGTACAGAGCAAGAAGCTGTGCAGGGGAAAAGAACCCCCTAAGGCGGTTGAGCACACCCAGCTTCTGGGAGGCTGCCTTAGCAGACTGGTAATATGGTCCTTCCAAATGAGAGCAGAAGAAAAAGAGACACCAAGAATATTGAGAGAAGATGAAGGGTTGATTTTTGTATTGTTGAAGAATAAGGGATAGTCCGCTGGGAGATCCTGGCGGGTAGATAGATGGAGAAATTGGGTTTTGGAAGCATTAAAGTTAACAAGGTTTTCTCTGCCCCAATTGGAAATAGTATTTAGATCAGAATTTAAGAGTTCTATGGCTTCATTACGTTTGTCGTTGAGGGACTGCTGGCTGGGGCGTTCTGAAAAACTAATGGAGTAGTGTAAGGTTGAGTCGTCTGCGTATGAATGGATGGGAATTAAGGTACAGTTAAGGAGATCATTTATAAAAATTAGAAAGAGAATAGGAGATAGGACAGAGCCCTGTCTTGTATTCCTAGATTCTCGACCTTCTGAAGTAATTTATTATGAGGGACCTTGTCGAAGGCCTTCTGGAAGTCCAAGTACACTATATCAAGACTTTTGGTAAAATCATTAATCTTAAATAGGTTGTCATAAAATTCGATAAGGTTCGTTAGGCATGATTTTTTTGCTCTGAAGCCGTGTTGACTATTATTAATAAGATTATTATTCTCTATGAAAAGTACAAGTTCGTCTCTTATAATTGATTCTAATAGTTTTACAACAACGGAAGTTAAGCTAATGGGTCTGTAATTCCCTGGTTGTTTTTATCTCCCTTTTTAAATATTGGTGTAATATTCGCTGTCTTCCAGTCAGTGGGTAATTGTCCATGTTGGAGTGACATGTTAAACATTTTGGTTAGGGGTTCGGCAACTTCATCTTTGACCATTTTTAGGATTTTAGGGATGAATAGGTCTGGGCCGGGAGATTTATTTATTTTCAGTAATTCAATCTGTCTAGTGACGCTTGATTGCCTAATTTTGAAG